>CABEGB010000864.1:26592-209533 GCA_901521435.1 Crematogaster levior | reverse complement strand
CAAGTCGGCTTGCAGCTCACCAATCACTATGCCAGTTTGATGTCAACTAGTCTCCTTTTATTTAAGAAATTTATTGTTTGAAGTAAAATCTTCGAAACGATATAAGGGGGAAAAAATCACGCATTGGCTCCGCTTGATTGCAAGCGCGAACCCGTTGTACGCGATTCCGCTTGTACGCCTGAGAGTGACCGGAACGCAATCCCGCGCGAAACAGCTAAGCGAGAACGAGATGATTCGTTTAAGAAGTTGCAAGGTAACGCTGCCGTTAGATCGACGGCACAACGACGGCACACTTCCCGCGGCGATCGATCTTAAGTTTTACGGCTGGAGGAGACGAGCCGTAACTCCTCGCTTCTTCGCGCCGTACTTTCGTAGATTCGATTCTAAAATCTGCCCGCGCAACGTCCGACTCTTCCGCGGCCACTCAATCAACTCTTATCCGAGCGGACGGGCTCGTTGGACTCGCTGCTCATGGTTATTGATGCGATATTATTATAGTTAAAGTTCCTCTAACAAGAGGAAAGAGAGATGAGTTGAGTCTGAGAAGTTAAGTTTCAGAAGAACGATTTATTACGTCTTTATCGGACATTCAAAAGTGACATTATAGCGCAATAAATTATAAAACGTCTGTCTTATGTATGATATCCGTTTGTAACGAAATTGACGACCGAGTCTGTCATTTGCGAACGTTTCGTTCTTGAAGTGGCTCAACTGTCTTGAAGGATATCCAGTAGTTTTAGAATGAAATCTCCAAACAATTGGCCGCAAGCGTGAAACATGTCTGCGGAGGAAAATGCTCTCGATGTTATTCCGAAGAGAGAGAGCTCGGCAATACAAGTAAATTTGAAGTTTCTGTAAGGAAACGGTATAAACATATCGAGTCAAGTTTTAGAATAAATTTAGAGGACACAGGAGAAATTCTGTCATTTTCAGAACAAATGGTTTCTTTTGATTGTTAAACTAAAATGGGGTAAGAAAGGACTATTTGAGTCAGTTAAAGAAAAAAACGGATAAAAAATTTGTAAGGCAGGAAAGGGTTTTTCAATTTTCAGTAGAGAAAGGCTTTTTGTTTTCAACATTTTTTTATTCGATTCTTTCTTTAATTATTGACTCAAATAATCCCTGTATTCTTTCTCTTACAAATTGAAAGACCTCTACCTTTTCTTTTCCTTCCACCGAACTCTTCGAATGTACACGGTAAACGTGCTTTAATAATACGACAATGAAGCTTGAATGCGAATGGGTTTTACCATTTAATATAGACATAGTACGATTTCGCTTCGTCGAATAGCAGTATTTACTATAAAAGGGAAAGTACCGCTCTCTTAATAGGATGCCCGTTATGCGGCTTCCAAATGTCTTTGCCCTATTGCGAACGCGCTGGCGGGGATGTTTCCTTGTTTCCCTGTGCGAAAATTTTAACGCTGGGATGCGCGCTGAAACAGGCGACGCTCGACACGCGAGGGCTGCGTCAATAGATTCCTGTGTCTCGTTATTTTAAATTAGAGAGCTCCGAGTTCCGAGAACGAGTGCACTAGTAAAGTAGTTCTACGTTATTCCTGTGTCATCTGCGCAAGGTAGTTGCTAGATACTGAATTTATATAAAAATATATGTATATGTTGTACATACACAGACACGTAATGCGCAATAGAAGTCGCGTATTCTCTCGCGGATCCGAAAATATCGAAGATTGAATTGAGAATAGTAACAATACCTCAATATCCGCGAAACAAAGGAGTATATTAAATCGGGATGTTATTAATAGAAAATATTAATTTATTCTTCGATTAATTATAAACAAACGTTTACCTTGTCATTTTAATTTGAAATTCAGCTGCCGTAAATATTAACTGAGTTTGTTTATACCACGCAATATTGAAAATCACGTAATGTATTCCTTAATTAATTACAAAGTGACAAAGTGATTGAAGGGCCTCATCAATATCAAAATTGGAACTGTCTAATTATTTCCCCTCTATTTAAAGGTAATACAATATTTATTTTACATTATAGCGCACAATTATTCTAATATTTATTAATTGTGTGACAAATTTTAATATTGGAAGAATACATGACTATAATATAACGAGAAGTATCGATAACAAATGTATTGCATTGTCGTTACACGAACGAACCTTAGTATTTGTGTTTAGTTATCTATCACCTGTCACTTTGTTATCGATCCACTTCGACATGACCCATTCAATCGCCGCTGGGTAACATTTTCGTGCAGAAAATTACAAGTGGCACCGCAATTTATATGGAAAATCGCTCTAAGGTCGTTCTAGGTTCGAAAAATAAATAGTACAGCGACACATTCTTCCTTTATCTAAATCATTTCATGGATTCCTAAATATTCACGGATTCAACAACAGAAAGATTCTAGCGTCCCATTAGAAAAGGTCTGAAGCGCTTTCGAGAGATTAAGGACATTTTTACGACACCCTCACAACGTCTCAGAGACGCTATCTCGGGATTTACGACTATTGTTTCTTCTCGCCGGTCGGAAGAATCGTCTTCCTATTTCCTGAAATAAATCCGAAACAATGATTGACATAGCGGCGTGTGAAATTTAATTGTAGAGACCAGTCGATTATTGCTCCTGCGAAACCCCATAACTCCTCGCTAATTGGATCTGACTAAGGGAATGGGGGGGCAGGGGTTGGCCAGTAAATCGAATTAGCAGTTAGCTCGATTATTTACTAGCATCAGACGATTCTCCACGAGACACGTTCCGCTCAAGTGATTCCCGCTACGGGACAGACGTCCTGTGGTGAAACGAGGCGCGGAATTGGTCGGTGAAGACATTGTGCATGTTACGGCCTGTGTCACCCCATGTTCCTACACAGCAAATACATCCCTCGAGCATTCGCGCAGTCGAGAAACAATGCGGCAGCAAGAGGGAAAAGAAAACATCACGATATAGCAAAACAACCGTAAACAATGAACTTATCATCTCAACAAGAAGAGTGAAAGATTGTATACCATCACATGACAAAATTTATCAACTTAAATATCTTTAGCTGCAATAAACATAGATAAAGATAGATATATAAATAAAGCTTTCGATTAAAAATCTCTTGAGATGTCTCGATTTAAAGAATTTTCCGGTTCTAAGTTCAATTCTAAAGTTGTTTCACATTCTGCTTGGTCACGAAAGATACTCTACGAGCAACGGTCGTCTCGCAACTACCCGTGGTGAGTGTGTCGAATAGTTTTGCCGGAAATTAATTGAGAGTCGCAAAACGCTCTGTGGCTTGCAGGCCGGTAAATGAGAAGAAAATTCCAGAAACTTGTTCGCCATCTCCAGTTTCGTGGTTAACCTAGGGATTTTCTGTGTGCATAATAATATTAGTAACGCGTCAAGTCAATTGTTTATCGTCAAAAATATGTGCGTATTAGAAAATTATAGTTCTATTCAAATTTTATTAATAAATTTTAAAATTCTTAAAGTATAAGTTAGATATTAAAGTAAGTTAGATATTAAAGTAGATAGACCAATGCGTGACTATTCAATAAATGACCACTATATCTTTATTACATATAATACATTTGTCATATTTTATTTTAAAACGATACATTTTTGTAACCGTGATATTTGCTATCAGTTTGTTTTAAAAATATAAATTAAATAATTTATTTACTATGAAAAATGAATAATTAAGTTTTATTGAATAACTAACAATTATTCCCTGATAATCTTATTATTATTTTGTTGCATTTGTTAAAATGTAAATTTTTTTATAATAGTCCTGTAAACAAAATGTACAATTTAAATTTAAACATTCAATATTTAGAATGTAAATATGTATATGAAAGCGTATGTGAAATAAAATAGTTTATATTTATATTTTTACACATTTTAATTTTTATATTTATATTTTTACATTTTATATAACAGAACTTTCTTTTTGCAACTCTGTTTCTGTTTTCTTTCTGCACCTTTTACCTCGAGCGCTTTGATTTATTAGACCTCTTAAGTTTGTGCACTTAAAATGAAATAAACGTAAGTCTGTCCACATTTTATGGAAAAAAAGAAGAGAAAATACAAACATAAAAAGTGTAGCTAAAAGTAATAGAATTACCTTTGACTTTATTTTCGGTTACGCAATAGGTTCAGGAAATTAATTCCTTGTACAAGGAACTCGAACTGCAATTAAATCTGGTCGATGTATATTTATAGATCCACTTAAATAGTTTTACTTTAAATAATTTTACTTCCCCGAAGATCAAATATCTGTCATTTCCTTAAAATACTCATTAGTAATTATTACTAGCAGTGCACGGGAAAAAAACAAGATTATATTTGCCGATATTATGAAATAAACGGCGTAAATAAATTTCGAGCTAAGATTTGTGTTAATTAAAAAAAAGTCGTCGCGCTAATTTAAATAACGATTAATTATGCAGATTACATAACTCTCAGGAAATCACGTGGCCGTTTTCGGTCACGATGCAAGGGAGAAACTTTGGTTAAAGAATAGTCGGAAATGTTCTGAGAGTCTTCCCAGGATGACGCGCAATTAAAATACGAAACACAACAGCTCTCACGTAATTCTCAAAGATCCATCTTCTCCCGCGGTTCGTACATTAACGAAGATATTACACCGCTGTCTGTGCTTGACCTCGTATTTAGAAACAAGCAAATAAGAAGCTAAGCGACGTTGTGTTGTAATCTTGACTTTTTCCAGTACAACACAAAATTTGAGCATGCGTGTGATATTCTCCGTAAAATTTATACTGAAATTTATCGTGCTCCTCTCGCCAAACTATCTCTTATTAAACCTAATTTGATGAGAAACGTGATATATTATGAGAGACACGTAATGCATTTCTCACGTTCTTACTCCGTCCATTATGAAAGTCGATTTTTGACGATCCAATTTAATGATTACGAGTAATTAAAAGTGAAAAAACATTTTAATAATGACAAAGATGAAGATGTATATAATACATTTTCGTGGAATGTCATTTGTCATTTGTATTGAACTACGAACGGAGCGTGCGGACTGCGCAAAGATGTCTTAAAGATTTACAAAATGAAAAGTAGCACAATGCCATTTTACAGAATCTTTTAGATGTTTTACGCTGCTCAGGGAATACTTTTCTTTCCATTTTATTTTCTATATGGCACGCTCCACGTGCAAATTTATCTCAAGATTCAAAAAAGAGAATTTCAAGATAATAATTGCAATTTCAGTGGATGACCTAATAATGCCGGAGTATCATGAAACTAATACTTCATGAAATTATTTTGTAACGAACGAAGATTGTTAAAGTGAACTTTTTAAATAACAGGAGGATCAATCTTTTGTAATTAAGTTTGTGAAGCGAGCTTTGTCATGTAATTTCAAACTTGACTATTTATCAACGCAAAGAATTTTTAACGAAGAAGACAAAAAGAAACTTGTTCGGCAAATTTCTTTCAATTTTTGTTGTCTAATAAAAGAATGTATTAAAATAAATGCTGTATATTTTTTACTTTTATTTAATAAATTATAAAGTACAAAGAGAGAAATAATATATTATTACACTGTTGTAACACATGCGAACAATATGTTTGTTACATGTCAATATTCTTATAAAAGAAATATTATTATGATATACAATAATGTTGTGCTAGTCATTTTACTTTAAATTTAAACAGTGTGAAATATGTTAATTACAAAATATTAAAAATATCTAAAAGAAGTTTTTATTTTCAATAGCTAACAGTTAATATTTCAAACGAAGATTAGATCGCTAATATATTATTAAATGCATCACAATAATTATATATGATTAATTAATACAATATTAATACAATTCTCAATTAGATAAAACCAGAAATATTCCTTCCGCGTTTTCTCATGAATATTTTTCACGAAATGATAAACATCAGTATTGTTTCAATTAACATTTTCTTTCGCCTTTCGTGAAGTGTAATATCGATGTGCCAGTGGAATTTTAGAAGCCACTTTGAAGAACAAAAGTTTTCTCGTGAAGGACTAAATTGATGGCGGAACGTAACACTTCGTGAAGGCCAACGGAAGATTGTAACGTGTCTTCTAAATTTAGTGATAGTCATTCGTCTAGGCGCGCAGCGGAGATATATGTAATATATGCCACCGAGATAAGCCTCGCCAACAGAACAAATGTAAGTGAAGATTATACCCTAGGATATCAAAGCGACTATACAGTCTGTGTACATGCTAGACAATATATTGTAACATTCACCAGAGGCAGAAGACACACATTATGACGAGATATACAAAATGAATATTTACATTAAAAACGTTATTTTAAAAAATTTTTTTTATTAAAAATTTTTTTTATTAAAAAAATTTTTTTCCTATTTTTGATTGCTCATAAAGTGGTTGTCAAAAAGTAGTTATCTAAAGTAGTGAAACTTTAAAATATATAGAAGACAATGAAAAATAAGAAAATAGAAATCCATCACGCTCCGCATAAAATTAGATTCGACCAGAGATAGTGAAAAAGGCTTATTTTTTTTATACCTTACTAAATTGGACATAAAATTGCGGACGGTTAGAAGATGTAACTGTCTCTCGAGATAAGAATGTAAAAAAATATTGATACAACCGATCGCGCGGAAATAATTTATGGCGCTTCAGTAACATTTTCCTTCCTCCACGTCGAACTGCAGTAATGTAGATTTTAATAAAATTGGAAACATTTTAGTTAAAAACACAAATGAAACGGTGCGTTAATTGCGTTAAATAACTCAATGTTTGAAAAATAGAAATTGAAGTGTCAATGCATGAAGAAATAAAAATCGAAGCTTATTTAATATTCTTCGGTTCGCGTGTTTAAATAAACGTTTCGAAATGATTTTCCTGTCACGCCAAGAGATCGATGTTATCTCGTAGCGGTGAGGTAGGATGTATATTAACGAATTTAAATTCTTTTTGAGTGCATAGTAGTTTCATACATTTGGCCCCTTATTTACAATAAAATACAAAAACATTGACATATTTGGATTGCACATTATTTGTACATGAATGTTCTATAATTTTTAGTATTTGTACATTCTTGGTTAATTAAAAAATAAATAAATAAAATTTACTAACAGGACCTCTAAAAGTTAGCCTCTCATTATTCCAAAAATAATGATAAATCATATTTTATTTTATTATACTTAATTGTTTGTACACTTTTAGTAAATGATTTATTTTTTATTTAAAATATAAATAAATAATTTTTTTTTATTCGAACTTGGCGGATAAATTTGTCAATTCTACCAATGTCAAGACTTACATTATTTATATTTTAAACAAAAAGGGAATATTTAAATAAAAAATCAATCATTTACTAAAAGTGTACAAAAGATGTACAAACGACTAAGTATAATAAAATATGATTTATATTTTTGGAATAATGAGGGGCTAACTTTTAGAGGTCCTGTTAGTAAATTTTATTTATTTATTTTTTAATTAACCAAGAATGTACAAACACTAAAAATTATAGTACATTCATGTACAAACGATGTACAATCCAAATATATCAATATTTTTGTATTTTGTTGTAAATGAGGGACCAATTTTATAGACCTCATAGATGTCCCCATCAACCGGATAGCCGGCGGTTACCGGTAGAGAGATTAACGAGTATCGGTAAAAGCGTGTCGTTAAATTGCACGCTAAGTGTCGTGGCCGTCAGGGGTGGTAAACACGACTCTCCGAAGTGAAAGGGTGCTCGCACGTGCCACAATATTGCGACTTTAAATAATGCAGGAGTCGAAAAACATGAACGAAAGTGAACTTCGCGAGCTGCTGAGCGACCTGCGAGTGTCAAAGCAAAAGGGCGAGCTGGACACCGACGAGAAACTCGCGCAGCAAACTGTCAAATGGCGAAACACCTTGGAGTACAGTGTTTTGGAAACGTGTGCCAAGCATTACAGCGAGGAGGTAACGTTTATTAACCCTTAGAAATAATTCACTTCATAAGTGGCATCTACCTCAGAAATTCAAGAAATGTCAATGGAGCGGTCTTACACGTGTCTTTTTTTCGAACAGTGCAGACTGGAGATGCTGGCTCTCTTGGTGGAATCAAAGAAAAGCACGTTATGCTTCACACGCATAGAACTTGATGTGATTTTGTTATTTTTGGACTATAATTTGTGCGAGAAGATGGAATATGTACCCTTTGTCAAAAAGGTAAACGACTGACATTGATGCTGGCCCTCGTCAAAATCTCACTTACTCAGATTATTTTTTTTTTAAGGCTTTAAAACGGTTGAAAGATAGTCTGGCGGTTATGCGGAGACAATTGTCTCAAGAACTGAAAATGAGAAGTCGCTGCGAGGAGCAAGATATCGCATCCGAGAAGTATGAAAACGCTTTGCCTTTGTCTTATAGAATATCTGAGCAAATTGAACGAGATGTGCAAGATTACGTCATGTTTTTCGTAAACTTGCGCAAAATTTGCTTAGGTAATTTGTACCCAGACGCGACGTACGCTCGTAGACGTTCCAGCTTGCAGATACTTTTACTGATGCAAGATCTTCGTAATGAATTCGAGGATATCGAATGGAAGAAAGAGCAAGCCGAGACGATATTCCAGTGTTTATTGCTGGATACATACGAACCGAATAAGGAAATGGCGTATCAGATAATAAAGTCAATGAATCCAGTATTGTTGTGCTTAGATTCGAAATCCCAGGTTCACTTAATTATTAAAGTAGCACTTAAATTGGGTAAAAGTGTACGACCTATAGACAGTGCCACGGCTGCGTATATGTTAAAAATATCCAAGCTGTCCCCTGTTATAAAAAATATACTTTGCGATTACTGCAATGTAGAAGACAATGTTACGGAAGCGACAACGTTGCAACTAGTGTTACTGCTATATAGAAAATTGCAAGTATGTATAAGACATGATATTCTAATCGCTATCAAAAGTAATTTTACAATATACAGATTATTTTTACTTTTTCAGGAAGCATTAGTTTTAGCAAAAAAAAATATAGGAATAGTAATCGTAAAAAATTCCTTATATGGATATTTATTCTGTATGAGAAGCTTGCTTTTAGACTGTGACTTGAGGTAATTTAAGAAATATGAGCATTATAAATGTTTTGAAAAGAGTTATATATTTTAAAATACATTTATGTATTTGTTATGTATGTTGTTTTAGAGACATAGGAACAAGCAAATTATGGCAAAGCACCGTAGCTAATATTATATTATTATGCTTTGAGTTGAATTACACTGTTTCTGTGGTAGTAAATAATTCCTCACCGGAAGGACATTTACCAATGGATTTGAAAACGCTAAATTTAGATGATACATTGTTTCCCGAAAAGGAAATTGTAACACCACAAATGGTGTTGCTTTGTTCTTGGCGTACTGTTAAAGAAGTCAGCCAATTATTTGGTCTGTTTGCCACAAAAGCATCAATACAAACTGTTGAATCTTTAAATGGATTGCTAACAGAGGAACAAGTGAGATTTGCGCATTTACACATGCTTTCATATTTAACGAAACATAAAGGGAATAATATGTTGACAGATTGAGCATATAATGAAACATTTAGTCTCGTTATTGTGCGAAACAAAACATAGAGGTGCGTTTGAACAAGCGTATGTTGGTTTTCATCAATTATGCACGCGGTTGTGGCGATTAACAAACACGACTCTAAATGCGCTTCCTATGCATTGGTTGCACGATATTTTAGTTGGTATTACAGGACTAATGCCAGGATATACGAAATTATGTGCGACCAGAAGAAGCGCGGGTGTTCCATTTATGATACAGGTATGAGTAGGAAGAAAGCTTATAAAAAGCAAAAACTTGAGGATATAATACTAAAATGAATTTATTTCAAAATAGGCAGTGTTATCCTCGGAACCAAAAATCCGTAATAATTCAGAGGTGTCTGCGTTCCACTCGGTTATGAAAATTTTGCTACAATTTTCGCAGCTTGAGAGCACAATTAATCTATGGCAAACAGTAAAGAGCATAATGTATCGAAATACAATATTTTCCAAGTACGAGCATCTAGCCGAACCAATAATAGAAAATAGAAATGAGCATAGGGAAATTAAACTTAATATGACTGAGATAAAAACTCATTCTATGAATATTCTTAGAGCTTTATTTAGACATTCTCAACTCGGAGACATGGTTAAAAATTATATTGCAGATGGTTTGATGGTCGCCTTTAGAAATTACGAAAGTAGAACATGGGCAGTAAGTGGTTACACATTATTTTGAAAAAAAAAAAAAAACTATTAATATTCTAATCATTCTTATGCAGAAAATATAATTTCGGTCTATAGGAACGTAATGCGGCTACATTATTGTTTAGCGCACTTATAATTCGAATTTTTGGTGTCCAAAGAACCAAGGATCACATCAATTTGACGACGGATAACAAAATGACAGGGAGAATATTTTTCGAAAGATATCCAAGTCTATTGCCTTTTATTCTGAGTGAATTGCAAACTTTCGTGTCGATTAATGGTACTATGATAAAATCCAACGTACAAGCAATTTTATTGTTGTTATCACGACTATATATTAATTACCATTTTGACGGCACGGACATTACTTGGAAGGTGTTTATGAACAATCCAATTTTTGAAAACGATAATAAATGAACGATATGATGGCAGGTGTGTTTCCAGATAAATGAATTTGTTAGTTTGGTATCACAGTGCGCTAAAAGCCCTGTACATAAAACACGTGAACTTGCAGCTAGAGCACTCGTGCCATTATTGACAAAGAGTACAGTCCACAACATTGTGAAAAAATTATTTTTAGTTTTATGTACAGCACAAGATACTCGGATTTCGACGAATCTCACGCATGGTTATTTGCTACAGGCAAGCACGAAATTTGGCAATTGAAAATAATTATAAATAAAATTATAAATAATTAAAACAAAAATGTTAAAATATTTTAAACTAAAAACAATATTAAAATGTATATATGATTAAAATATTTAACTTTTGATTAAATTGTAGATATTAGAAATCTTGAAGAGATTGCCATCCGTCCACAGACAGCTATTAAAATCTGATGTAACAAACTTTTTGCGCGCGACAGATTGGGTATTGAAAGGATTGGAAAGACGAGCCATTAGGCTGAGTTGTTTTCCCATAGCTAGTGTATACATCGACATCCTTCATGAATTATATAATTTAGACAAAAATATGTAAGAAAGATAATTTCATAGAAACTTAAGTCAGACTGATACTGACAAATTTTTCATGTTTTTAGGATTGAAAGTTGTAATATGGAGGATATATTGCATATCTCGCAGCAGCACTTAATTGAGAAAGATCTATTAAGACAAGAACCAGGCGAACAAATGTACAAAGTGTCCGTAATCAAATTTATACTTTGCGTGGAGAAACATTTAAATTTCTTACAAACAGTACATGATGGGCAAAGTAAAGCGTTCAACATATATTCGCAGCTTTTGATCATACCAGAAGCCGAAATACAGAGCACTGCTTGGATTACTGTTTTTGAAGTACTGAAGAAGGGATCTCATCAACAAAAAAATTTATTGATCACTTACACTATTCGCACAGCTGCCGATTTTGCCAAAGATTTATATAAATATAATCCTAGATTACAAGATGCGATTTTCGATTTTTTATACAACAGCTTGATGGACACAAACGACTGCTGCCTCAACGACAAACGTGAAATTTGTAATTTAGTTCTTAGGAAAATGCATGTACATGATGCAAGAAATATTTATTCTCAACGTGTCAATTACTTGAGATTGCTAGGAAAATGTATGACGACATTAACTCATGAATTGAAGGTTTGCTTGTTATTTTTAAGTTTTACTTTTTCAATTTCTTTTCTCTTTTTTTGTCCTTACTACACTTAGTGTGTTTTCATACTCTTGATATATTTTTATGTCTATTTTAAGGATAAGAAGCTTAAGATGGAACATATAGAAGACATTTATAGAAAAGTCTGTGACAATAGTTGGATTGGTTCGTTATGTAAAGATTTCAGATCATCAGTTTTCGATATATTGTACGAACTTTTTGAGAAGGATATTGATGTCGAAGAACATTGCAGTATGTGTGAATCGAAAATTTCTTTACAGCTAATAAAACTAGACTTGTGTAACAGTATAATGTAAAAATTTCTTTACAGATCCTGTATTGGATTGGTGGACAATGTTATTACAATTATTAGTAGATGATAATGCGGACATTCGGCGCGATGCATCCAAACTGATTTATAGACTTAAATTGTGTAACGAATTGGAATGTATCGAGAAAACTTTGTCAGTATTTTTCCAGAACTTTTGCGAAATTGTCGCTAATAAGTATCCCGGACTAGCAGTTAGCGCTCTTTTCTGCTGGAGCGTCTCGTTGTTAGGTGATACGAATTACGAGATGGACGAAACCGATGTAAGCGAATATGTAATAGAAAATCTTTAGCCACACATATACGCACGCGCGCACACACGCGCGCACGCGCACACACGCGCGCACGCGCACATACACACACACACACATATATATAGGGTATATATAATAATATTCTCTTTGTATATATTAAGATTTTTCGAATTTGTGTTTATCAACAGGTATTTAACAAATGTAGGAATTACGATGTCTTCGAACCTGTGAAGATATCAAAATTGTGCTTTGATTTAACGAAATTGATAACGCAGCGATATTCCATTGATAGTCCGTTACCACCGGATGCTGTGAGATGGATAAATTATCGTTTAGATACCAATTTTTCTGCATTGTCGTCTTTTAAAGAAATTGTTAGTAATTATAGGAACAATCTACCGACACTTGAAAGAGAGTTGGAAGAAATTTTGGATCCAACATATAGAGATAAATTATTGCAAATTTTAACATATGAAAAATATGTTTTGTTATAATGCTAGATGATTTATCACATAAGTGTACTGAATTTTGTATATATTACGAATAAATACATACAACTATACATTTGATAAAACTCACTCAACCGCGTTTTTTCATTATACTTAGGACTTAGAGTGTCATAAAATATTAATTTAAAAAAGTACAGATTTTAAAAATATCCTGTAAAAAGTGTATCAACAATTAAACGCTGAATAAGTTTCGAGAATTTTATTTTTCAAAATTTTTATCTTTGAATATTAGAAGTTATATTAAATATAGATACAATTAATAATATATTACTTTGAGCATTTCTAATAATTACTACAATATTTCGAATATATTCTACTTTTCCTATTATGTTAAACATATGTGATTATTTTATCGCCTTTTGTAATAATTATTTCAATAATTTATAATTTATAGAAAAAGTATATTTCGTATTTTACTTCTGTGATAATAGTAGCTTTTTTGTTTTAACTGCACTTTTTATCTTTTTCTCTCTCTCTAATTTTTCTTCTCTATATAGATTAAATTTATATTCATTTTTTATTACATTTTTTAAAATGTAATAAAAAGGAATCTAGTTAGAGTTAGTTACGATGCGAAATATGCCATTAGCTTACATTTCAAACGTTTCGATACTTCGAGAATATCGTTCTTCGATATTGAGAATCTCGAAGTATCTTTTTCCAAATCGTAGTCAGTCATGGAATGGTTCACGATGAATCATGGATTCATATTCGAGGTAACGTATTTTTCATATTATTACTATCCAATAGCGAATCTCGCATGCGACAAATTACCGAACGTGTTCTGTAAAGGCTCGTGATGACGAAAACAATCGTGCACAATCGCTATTATGCACGCCATGCCGCAATTTCGATGTCGACAATGTACCCTTGTATCGGAGCCGATCGAAATCCTCTTCGCACATTGCACGACGCTGCGTCCTCGTTGAAGCGTAGTCAAGATGCAATTAACGCGTAATCATCATCAGGTACATGTTCATTGTTATTCAATTAGCTATAACACTATCCCTCATATTCTCATCTCTAGGTTGCATTCCAAAACGTCTTATTTGAGGAAAATTTTACTCAATACTCTATAGCTCACGTCACATATACTATAGAAATTGAATAAAATTTTCCTCAAACAAGACGTTTTGGAATGCAACCCTAATATCGAGATCACTGGAGCGACTTCTCTCCAGGAAGAACAGAAAGTCAAAATAATGTCAATTTGATATCATTTGACGTCATATTTGAACCGAATCACGACCAAAACGTGACATTTTTTGTCACAATTTAGTCAATATGACGTAAATTGACATTATTTTGACTTTCTGTTCTCCTTGAGTCTCGATTAATTCTGGACTAAACTCCGACTAATTTGATCGGCAATCAATTCAACTGGTGGAATCGCTTAATGCTTACGTCAAGTATCTGAGAAGAAAGGAAGGAAACGAAAGAAATAAAATATTGAAAAAGTAATTAAAATAAACGAAACTGTCGTGTTGCTTCCAAAATAAAAATTCACACATCTGAAAATGAAAATTCGTTTATTATACCGCACCGCGATAATAAAGATTAAATTTAGATTACTATTGTTTCTTATTGCATTATCTAATTTTTTACATTTTTGAGATTTTTACACCTTCTTACAAAACTCATTCGGAGCTGCGCGTCTTTGTTAATATCTAGTTCGTGGAATCGCTTTACGTCACTCGGTTCTTGTTCAGTTCTGTGATTGTCGTGCAAAGAGGATTCGGAGTTGTGCGTTGTGTAGGTGCTAAACATAAAAAAGTAAATAGATTAACTAATTATTGACATACACGTGACGTGTAATATTTCCTAACTGCCGTCGATTTATTTACGAATTGACGAATGTATGCTCGATTCGTCTTAACCTATTCCGAGTGTACTCAACAAATATTGCATTTATTACGTAAGAGACGTCTGAAAGACGATGAATTCGGTCTAATAAAAGTCAACAAGATAAGAAAATTTATAAATTTTATAAAATGTTTAAAATTAAATAAGTAAAAAAAATTATAATTTAGATTTCGTGATTATCTCGATGTGTAATCGAGAGGTTATTTGGATAATCCTGATGCTTTGCTGTGCAAGAGAGAAAAGTTACTTGTCGACAACAAAAAATACATATAGAATTCTTCCATTCAAAATTGGTTTCTCTTTTTAGGCAGCCATGTTGAGATCACGTCTCGCTAAGGTGCCGAAAACTATTAAACGTAGCATCAGTACTAATGTCCCTGCTTTGCAGAAAGCTACTGACCCAATACAGCAGCTCTTCCTCGACAAACTCCGGGAATACAAGTCAAAAAGCACGTAAGTACGCTTTTCCAAATTTCTGGAATTCTGTTGGAAACATCTCCATAAGATATTGTTTCATAAGGATTGGAATTATTTTAGTATCAGTGGTATCTTTGTAGTTTTATATATACAAATGTATATACATACTCATTTATAACATATATCTTTTACTTTATATAATTTTTATCAGACTAACATATACGTATGTTTTTTACACTAAAATAAAATAAGAATATAAACTTTTAGTGGAGAAAAGCTGTTTTACTTGTGTTTATCGATTATATTTGCATCAAATTGTTGTATTGTATTTAATAAAGACAACAGTAATTGGAATAATTTCCAATTTGCATTCTATGGATATGCTTGCCTTAAAAACAGAGTTAGAAAAGAGTTAAAGATAAAAAGTATTTTATATGACATCAATAATTAGATATTAAAACATTAATACATTTGAGAGATTCACATTATGTGCTATATAACCAGTGCTTCTATTTTTATAATTATCATATAAGATGTTTAAGATATACTAGAATAGAGAATATTAAATATCTTACAAGAAATTTTTTCAATTTAATAAAGAAGTGGGAAATTAGTTGATCCCAGCCCGGAGATTACGAAAGAACGAGAGTCTGAATTAGAAAAACTTCGCGCTCAATATGGTGGCAATGCAGGAGTAGATATGACACAATTTCCTCAGTTCCAGTTTGTTGGTACGTTATTTTTATTCATGTCTTCCAGATAGAAATTTGTTACTTTTATATTCAAACATTATTACAAATTTCGTGCAAATATATGTACGTATGTAACTAAAAACGTTTTAACGTATGCTGCACTTTGTTTTAGATCCACCTGTGGACGCGGGTCTTAAAAAGTGAACATATATATATCAATATGTATCATAGAACATGTATTGTTGAACCATTAAATATTAAGTAATTCATCTTAAAAATATATATATATATAGCTATTAAAGTACTACAATCTTTTTTATCAACCTAAATGATTCAAACACAGTTAAAACAAATTAATAAGAGAAAAGACAATTCTTAATTTAATTACTAATCTGTGAAGAGTTTCGTATTGTCTACTATCTCTGCTAAAATATTCATTTTACATTTAGTGGCTATAGATTTACATATATTTACATATGTTGTGACTTCGTCCCGTGATATTAAATTATCGTATTCGCCTGAACAAGAACATAATATGTTCATATTTTCTCGCTTAATCCCCTTACACTTCCGACATTGTAGATCTTGCAATACATAACCCATACTTTTACGATTCAATTTGTCAATTAATAAAAATTCTATTTCCGTATTATCATAAGACGTATCACAGATAGGACATTTCCACATGTGCCTATAATAATAATGTAAAGTATATATCTTCATCTTATTAACACATCATTATCTTAATAATCTATCTAACGTACCTATTATTTTCATTTGTGTAATATTGATCTTTACAGAGATCAATATCTCTCGTGTGATTACATGCTTTGCATATAACTTCTGGTAGAACAAGAGAAATACACGGTTCTTTCCACTCGACATTGTCGCCGTAACTGCCAACTCCGATTAATCGTAATAGATTTGTCTTTAAGTCATGAACCTCGTATTCCACTTCTTTGTCCAGAGATAAAACCTGGAATTCAGAGGTACACAAGAATATTTCGGAACTATTTTTGAAATATTTACAAAGCACATAATGATCATATTACCTTGCATACTGCTTTGATTAATTCAAGTGCAGGATTGATCTTTATATTTTCTCTTCCACCCATATCTAAATTAGGATACTCCTCAAGAGTTAATGTCTTTTCTGGCAAATTCCGATGTATTTTTGGGCTATTCTGTAAATAATACATTAGAGCTATTAAAACTAGTAGCTTTTTGTATTCATAAAATCAATTTTAAATTTATTGCACTCCATATAAAGGTTTTATATTAGTTAAAAACCATGTAATATATATACGTATAAATATGTACTTGAACAATCTTTGAGACATTTCTCCTGATATCAATTTTTTCGCAAACTCGGCTGTATCTTTCAAAGCACCTAGACCAAGTGGTGCCATAAACGATTGACTTTGGCTGTGTCTTCTCGGCCTTATAGTGTTATTGGCTTCGTTCTCAATCATACATTGATACACTGCGTTTATATATCCTGCTATTACAGCGTTAAAACTTGCTTGACATCCTGCTTCTTTAGGCAGGCACTCCATCAAACTCCAATTCATCATTATTTGAGGCTGAATAAAAATATGTATAATTCAATAAAAAAATATCAAGTAAGAACTATCAGTGTAATTTCTAAAAATATCTATAAAAGTGCTTATTTTTTTACCATGTCATCATCATCATCATTTTCAGTATTCTCCTCCGCATCATCCTTAGACAATTGTCCTTTAATGCCAGCATGATTATGCTGTTTAATAAATCAGATATATAATTAAATTTATGTTATGCATAATGTTATTTCATGAATTAAATAAATAATGAATCAGCGTACCAAGTCAAGCCATATTAGATATTCCCAACATTGATCATATGTAATTTCAATACTGTGAAATAGTTCTTTGTTTCGTATGGTTTGAACAACAAACTCTATATAGCCTAAAGCGTCATTCACAGATCTTTTCTTCGTGCATACAATAATCTTGTTAAAGTTTGCAAAGACTATAATACATCCTAACGTTTTGAACTCTGCTATTAATTGTATGTACAACTTCTTCATGTAAGTGTGTAAAGTACGACGTAGAGCAGGATCGTAAAGCAAGGTATTTGGAGATCTCAGCCACCTTGAATCATACGTGTATGCATATTTATATAACAATTTATATAATTCAGTAATATAATTGATAACGAATAGTAATAACATACCGATAGAAGTGAATCAGCTGATAGTCCGCGAATACATTTTTATAAACAGATACTTCGAGCAACCATGCGTTTACCATGCTTCGCAATATTTTAAATGCCGGATTGCATAAAGTGATTTCATCGTAGCTGGGAATAATCGTTGCGGCATCACTACCCATTGCCATGTCCTATTGAATTATTTCAAACTTATGCAGTTACAATATTATCCATTTAAAGAAATTAGGCTGTTGCAAATGAGTATTCAAAAAGTACTATTCGTTAATTAATTTAGCGATAGTAGCATATCTTTTTTTAAACAACTTTTACTTGGTATAAGACCTACTGACCTGAACAGATGGACGTTGCTGATTGTGAAACGCCACAAATGTGCTGGTTCCGTCTATATCGTGAATATGATGGTATTGTAACAATGCATTAACCGCCAGACTTTCTACATCCAATTGGACACAAACGCTGGAATATGTGGCCGGATTATTCGCAGCACAGCTCGAACTCTCCTCGAAGTCTGTCAGTAGTCTGTTATCGTCGTTTTCGCTGCCGCCTAAGTCGGGTTTCTCCGTAGGTGAACACCACAGAACAAAATTATTCCTGTGCAAATGTCTGGCGTAGAATAAATCTGCGCCGAAGAGTGTGGGATCAGCGGGTACGTTGCCGATAGGAGCGTGAAAGAATCTGCATTGCTCCACGATTAATTCGATGATTTGCTGACTTTTCAGATAGTGTCTGATCATCATTTTCGCGCCTATCTTCTGCCATTCTAACGTGCCATATAGATTCTCAACATCTCGCACGTGCGTGCTGACGAGAGGGAATTCGTTGATAAGCGGCATTTCGGTAGTTAACACCGTTCTGTTGAGAGCGGTTTGATTAACAATAATCGTTGCGCCATGACCTTCGTTTTTATACGTCGTCAAGGCTGCCTGCAACGTACGGCACACCTGTTGAAAATTCGTTTCAACTTGCAGTACAAACTGCATAGTTTTAGGCAACTTGTTTATCTTGTCTTCGCCATTTTTTTCCAATGTTGCTTTACGTTCGTGCGTGTACAATGTACTCATGTTCGGTAGTTGATTGGAAGCGACTGAATCTAAAACGAATACGTGAGCTCTCTTGCTGGCGCTTAAGAATAAGCCCCACAGTGCTCTTTGACGGTTTGAACTCCAATGATGATAGAGGAATATGTAGTTGATCGATTCCGTTTGCTTGAGGTAAGGTTGAAAGGCAATACTCTTGAATTCCAATTGATCCAGAGTGAAGGTATCAGCTCCATCTGCCATTTTCCTCGCGGTATGCGAATCAACTATACACACGCATCCCAACTGCAATATGGCCCGAAATTCCAATGACATTTGCGTCTCATAAATACCTTCAATTTCTGGTTTACTCAAGTCCTCCAAGAGTTCCCGACTATGTTCTTGAAACAGAGATTCTGGCAGAGAATATCGATACAAGTTGTATACCGGGCGAGAGCGTGGTAAAGATTTGAAGCTCTTCTTCCAGAGTTCATTAGGTCCTGGATCGGGTCTTGCTTTGCGAGTGTTCACGTAAAATATACGGGGTACTACGAGACGTACTTGATGCAATTGCGTGTCGACCAGTATCCACAATCGAAACATTCCGGGTTCACCTGTTTCTGATAGCTGAATGATTTGCCATGGAGTTTCCAGTAATTTCCTTTGAGCGCGTCTCAAAAAGCCAGTCATGGTAGATGTATTTGTATCTCGTATAACTCCCCAGGCTCTGGGGACAGACTCCTCGTCGGTCTTGCTCCTCTTCTGTCGATGCTGCTGCCTCTGTTTAGCCTGGAAGGCCCACTTTTTCTTATGAAACTCTAACCATTCAAGCCTCTCTTTTTTCGTTGTTCCTTTGGGAGGAGGTAAACCCAAAGCTTCTTTCCAACTTCTGGCTCTGATTGTCTCATCCTCATCTGAATGTTGTCTTTTCCTCTTGTTAACAACCGAAATTGGGGTCTTGAAGCTAGTGGACGGTCCTGCGAGATCTTCAATATCGCGTGGTTCTTCGATATTGTCTGCGTGAGAAGTGTCGTTAACTACAACAGAAAATATATCTGTGATCTTTTTCTGACGATGGGTTGTACTCTTCTCTGTTACTTTCTTATGTAACCAAGGTGGATGCTGCACTCGTGGAACTGGATTCGGCAAGCCTTGCATCGCTGCTGGAATGGTGATTATTTTTTGAATTGCACTCCCGAGTCGTTCAATGTAATAACTCCAGTCCAAAATATCTCTTATATCATCGCTGTACAAAGTAGGATCCTTCAACCATTTTTTCAAGTGATGTCTTCGTACAGCTGGTTCCGATTGAAAGATAGCCAACGGTATCGCGCGCTCGGTAACTGGTGCACTTTGCGGCTTATTTGCTATAATATATCTACAGGCTAAACCTGCATCTTTAACCATCTCGTCGCCCAAGAATTCAGCTAATCTTTTAGCCGTAGAAATCGATGTGGACTTCTGTGCACCGTAGTCTTCCAATTTACGTGACATAGATTTATTCTCGGATATAAGTTCGAACAATTCGGAATCAGGCATATTCGCACACTTGCTATACAATAAATCCAGCCAATAATCTGCGTCTTTCGCGACCGAAGCGTAACATTCTTCCAAAGTGTTTCCTTTTAGGAAAGATTCAAAAACAGAAGCTTGAAAAATTTTTATCAGTTGCAATTCACCCCTCCTTTTTATTTCAAATCCTTTTAGTTCGGCTAGTGAACCGTCGAAATTAAAAACTGCGTATCGTTTCTTCAATTTCTTTCCTTCTTCTTTAGCAGCGGGTAATACCATTGCTAGATATGGTCCGTCAACTTCGAAAAATATCGAATTTTCATTTCTGATTTCGTATGTTAAATTATCTTTATCCACAAGTTCATGATATACCTCATTAGTAAATTGATCCTGTGAAAAACCAAAGAAGACTCAGTAACAAAAGAAAAAAAAGGAAACGTACTTCTTTATTCACTTATACATACCTTTACCATGAAATTCAGAACCGCATTCGGGTACGAGATTGTAAATTTTGACTTCTTTTCATGAGTAGTGTGAACTACAATAGAGTCTGGAAAAGATGCAGGTAGTACGCACCATATACCATCAGTATCCAGTTCCAACGGACGACCAATCTGTTCTATAATTTCTCTAGCTTTCATGATAATATGAGCTCCTGTATAACACACGATACCACCCATTTCCATGCTGTGCCATCGTGCTCTGTAATATAATTCTATTTTAAAATAAGTAATAAAAAATTAGGACTTTAAAAATGATGAATTTAATAAGAGTATAATATAAATTTAAAAAAATACAATAAGTGTTATATCTTAATTACTTAAAATTATATCTTCTACTTAATACTTACCCCTTTCTCATAACGTAACCATAAAAAGAATTGAGAATACATTTGTGAGCAAGCTGAAGAGAATCATACAAAACTTCTCTATTCTTAGCAGATTTGATGTCAGCCGCATCTCCTTTCGCGATTGCTGTTGCTACTTGCCGCTTAGCAACTTTAGTTAATGCTTTATATTCATATCTTCTATCTCTAAATGCTCTTACAGTATCTACGTAAAACGAATTCTCTTTCTGACAAATTGTTTGTGTTCTTTCTTCCATTCTGGTAATTTTGACTTTCTTATAAGCCTTCTTACAATACTCGGTAAGCCTGGTTTTTTGAAATGTAGCTTGCTCTTTCGTAGTCAATTCGTGAAAAGCTCTCTTAGTACCACCAGGAAATTGTGGTGGAAATTTCTCTGTTTCTAGTTGTTGTTTTATTCTTTGATATTCACCCAAACTTGCAGCCACTAAAATTTGTTAATTTGTTAATAAACGATAATTGCGTGTAGCACAAATTGAGAAGAAAATAATGAGTTTGATAATATAACTAATGATAATATTTTATATTCAAACTTACAATAATATTTTATATTCAAACTTACAATATTCGCCTCTCCACATCCATTTCATCTTTCTTTGACAAATAGCGTTAGGTTTGTTATAATCACATACTGCGCAATCCATTTCATTTACTATCGCGGAAGGTTGCAATCTATTAGTCAAAATTATATTAGGATACATAGCGCCTACGTCTAAGTGATAAATTACAGGATTTTCTAATCTCAAAGGTTGATCTTTAAGTTCCTTCAATTTTCCCTTAACTTCATCTACTATCTCATTAAAATTCGTAACCATTTCGATTGGTACTTTTTCCTCTTCTTGTATCGTGTGCTTCAAGGCATTTTCAACACCACTGATTAATTTGTCCACGGCGCTCGGGACAATTTTAAAACGGCAAGGAATGTCAGCCCTGAAAACACCAGACTCTAAGGCTTCCACGTGTCCACCCACATAGGTTTCTTGGTCCAGTAAATGACCATCCTTTGTCAATTTATTTAGTTCAGTTTCTTGTTTGTTAGGAAATATAATATTAGCTTGGAAAGCTTGTACCATAAGAAGTGATTCACACAGTGTACCAGATCCTTTTCTGAGTACCTAGAATTAAATCAAATAAAATTAAAATGTGTGTTTATAGTTTAAGAAAGAAGGTATGTACATCAACTAATGTGCGATATACAAAATTTTTCTTACTTCATCAGGTTCCATAGGAATAATAGTGCATAATGCAAATATAAAGGGATGAATGTATTTCTGATAGAGATAAAATGTCGCCACAGCGTCAGAAACAGAATAATTCGCGAGTACTTCAGGTTCTTCCGATGCTAATTTGCACATTTCTTCTGGATCGAGTTCTACTGGATCGTATCTCAACTTAGCTTTAGCAACAGCTTTCAAGTTTTGAGAACCCACTGGGAGATAAGAATCGCGTCTCACCCAACTAAGAAACACTTTGTGAATATTTATTGTGTTACAGTATTAAATAATATCTGAAAGAATATTTACCATAAGCAATCCATGTGCATAGCAGCTCTACTGACATAAACACCTTCGCGATTTTTAGAGAAACCAATTTTCTCTTTCATATCCATATTATGTACAGCTGCTCGAGCTTCAACAAATGGCCAGTCGAAAAAATCACCGTTATATGTTACAAATATATGTGGCTTTACTTCATTAATATGATTGAAAAATCTTGCTATAGTTGCTTTTTCATTAGGCTCGTTGAATATCGTGAAAGGACCTTCAAATTCCGGTTTTGGTGTATATTCGAAATCTTGTATGTCTGCAGAGATTAATTCCCTATTCGTTATTAAGTATCCCTAAGGAAATATATTAAATGTAAACACTCTTTAAAAAATCGACAAAATAAAAATAATTTAGCTAATTAAAAATTTGTGACTGAACGATATAAACATTATTTATATAAAATACATTACCTGTCCATCTATCATATATGATATCATCATAATCTGATCAATACTGGAATCTGGAAACTTCAATGGCAGTTTTGTAGTTTCAATATCATACGCTAATACAATCGGTTCAGGCGGTTCAATCATGTCTTCTTTTCGCATAATTATAGGCGGTTCGTTTCCTCTGCTTTTTACAGAGTACCAAAGTCCACAGAAGATGTTAGCGTCTATGGATACTCGGACATGATGAGGTACATCATGTTCCCTAAACAAATATTTTAATATAGAATGTATATGTATATAAATAAAAAATATAAATAATAATAAAACCAGATTACAATTTTCTTCGAGTCGTCTGGCCAATTTTATTAAGGTCCCAAATCAGAGATCGAAACGTGTTGATTTAAATTTAAATAAAATTGGTCGGGGGTCGAAGAAAATTGAAATCTGGTTTACTATTATCCACTGGCGAAGAAAAGTTTTGAAATAATAATAAATGAAAAAATGCTAGAGAAATCAAGAAATAATAAAGAAATAAATATCAGTAGAAAAAGAGAAAGAAATGAAAAAGAAAATGTATACAATTACCTAATATCAAGAATATTATCCATGTGATCTAAAATTTGTTTACCACTATCCTGTTCGTTCGGTTGCAAAGTAGTCGCTAGCATGTCTGTGTAGTAAGTATTACTTTTCTCTCGCTCTTTGTTAACTTTAACAACGCGCATAATGTCACGCTTGACTTTTGTTAAATCAACAATATTCGCAAAGGAAAGTTTCAAATATTTTTGTCTCAAACCAATCAAGTGATTAGGCTGGAATGATTAAGGAAAAAAAAACAAATAAAATCATGAGCAAAAAGAATCCATCTGAATAAATTTCTAAAACATTATATATAATTAACAGCCAATCAATATTGATCAGAAGTATCTTACCAAGTCGAGGTCTTCTTTGTAAATGGTCTCGATTTTTGTCAAAATTCCCATGTACTTTTTAGACAAAAACGTCGACACCTCCTCAAATGTATCTTTACGACATAAAATGTAAAAATATGGCGAAAACGGCAACGACACTTTAAATCTGGTAGCATCTTCCTCGATGAAGTAATAATCCACGCCGCTTAATAAACGTTTAATAATCCACGCCGCTTAATAAACGTTTATCATCTTCCACAATCTCCGTCTACACAGGAACATCAGAAATCTCGTTATTTAATTGTGCAAAAGTGATTGTATCTTCATTTCTTCAATCTTCCTCACCGCATGCATGTTAAGCAAAAATCCTATTCTCTCCTTCGAGTCGGTGACTCGACGAAACCCGTACACACCGTCGATTCTGATATCTTCCTTGATCTCGAGTAATCTTCCCAGTGCATTTTCCCTGGAAAAATTAAAAATTTAGAGAAAGAAAACAAATAAAGGAGCAAACTTCAAAACTATCATACCCCTGCGCGCCGGTCTCTTGATTCGGATTTCTTTTGTTGGCTACTTTTGGCGGACGGAAAGCTCCGGTGTTTTGCAGAGATTCCATCTCGAAGAGATCTGCGACGAACGATATTTCTTCACTGATTAAATGTTATTAATCAAGTAACAACATTGAGAAAATTCTCAACAGATAAATGCACAGAGCATCATTCTCACGCATCTGCCTGTTGCTCGCACAGCTGATCGGAGCTGCCCGCCTTTTTTAGTACAGTTCTATGTACAGCGCTACGCTCTTGACGAAGAGTCGTCTCCTGATTGGCGGATCAAAGCGTGTATTCATTACAACACGTAATCGTATGCAAAATCAAGAAGATAAGTAAAACGACTAATCAGAAATAATGCAAGTGATTTTCCTCGCGTACTAAGAGCTTTCACTCGTTGCAATTTATCTTTTTCCTTTCGACCAAAGTGCAGGAGTGCAGAAAGTGCGATTGAAGCGATTGACTCCGCCTGATTGGTCCGCTTTTTCGACCGTTTCGAAAATCGCAATTTGGCGCCTCGATAAGATTTCGAATTCAGTGACGAAACGTGTCGCGATGGATGCAGAGTCGTGTCCGGATCGTCCCGTGTTTCTCGCCGTTGCGACGGTCGGAGAGCGAATCCCGCGCACGAGAAACCATCGCGCGTCTCTCGCATTGAAAACGCTCGTCGTGATTTATTAAACGTCGCGCGCGATTATCGTTGCAAGTCGATCTGACGAGCCGCATCGTCCTCCCCTCCTCCACGAGAATTTCCGTTTTCTTCTCGTCAAGATGAAGTCGATCGAGTCCACCAGGTACACACCGTTTTATTTGAGTCAATGTTACATGTATTGTCAGTTTGTGATCGAAATGTTTTCAAAACTTTAGATTCGATTATCAGTAAATGGCGCCTTTACGTTTTCGAAACGAAAGTTTTATGTTTCCTCGTTTGTTGGTTATATCGAATAATGTATTTCAAGATTCTTCTAATTTTATTTAATGTAACGTATTAAAATCGTGTCTCGTAGCTAAAACCGATGCCCATTCATTAATTGTTGGAGATTAGTCGGTCATATTGAATCAAGTATATTGTGCCACCACATTTTCACAATTATATCAATGAGACTAGGAGATAATTGAAGTTTTCAATTTTATCGACTGTCGATACATTTTTGAATTTTATTGACATAAATATTATAAAAATAAGCATGGCACAACATTTACAATTCAAGAATATTATATATTGCAAAACTACATTTTTTTCTGTAATTATCATGCGCGCATTAAACGCAAAATAACAATAAAAATACAATTTTGTATAAAAATTGAATTATTGCGTCGCAAATATATGTACATGTTTCAGAATAATAACAAATCATAAAATTATATTATAAATCATTTAAATTTTAATAGCGACTGTATATACAACTAGCAATCTTTGATAGACACTTTCCTTTTGGCTTCTTGATAATCACGAAATATTATTTAGGATTCTAAGCATCGCGCGCGCGTTGATAATATTTCTCTGCCTCGATCGATTACTTTAGCGATGTCTACGTAAAGGAGATATAATTATAACTATAATGTCAAATATATTTTTAACCCTTTTAATACAATTATGGATCTTTCGTGTCCAACCAATTTACGCATTTACTGAATTCTTGAATAAGCTTACGTAAAAAAATTATACTAAATTTTATTTGCATTCAAAATAAAATATATGGTATTGTTCTAAACATATCAAAGTTCATATTCATGAATTTTTGGAGATTCTTTAAACCAGTTTAAATAGTTGAAAAATTATGGAAACGAAAGACTCATGTTTGTACAGATCGAGTGCCGTTTTTCGGGGCACGGGGTAAGGATTAATTCAATATAAAGCCTGCGGCACACGATGCTTTTTTACCTGCTGGATTGCTTGCTGGCTGGTCTGCTGGATTTCCGTGATAGCTCAGGTGCTATTTTTCTCGCGTGAATTTGTGCTTGCTCATTGTGTGAGAGCCAATCAGGATGCAACAGATTAGCTAGCAGAGCTGACCAACTAGCAATCCAGCAGACAAACAAAGCGTCGTGTGCCGCAGGCTTAACCCTTTAGTGCTGAGCAAAAGTATCGTATCTATGCGAAGAATACCGAGCCAATTTGACGAATTTGCTAAGGTTTGGGAAAAAGCTCATAAAAATCAAATTAAAAATGATATTTACAAAATTCAAAAAGCAGCATATTACGAAATAAAGAAAGAATAGAACAAAAAGTAAAAAAGAACAAAAAGTTAAACCCAAAAACAATTTTTTAAATTCTTTTGCAATGAAATTAGACCGTTTATAATGTTTTATAAATGTTTTATAAATGTATTTTGAGATAGAGCTTTCTCGCAACGCAAATAGTAAGACGCCCTCGGATACGCGACGATAATATATCGTCGTTGGCACTTTTCGCAAGTGTTGCGAACGACGATATATCGGCACTAAAAGGGTTAAATCACGAAGTTCTAGATCAAGATTTCAATTACGTCAAGTCGAATGTCATAAAGGAATTTACGCGTTCAATAATAGATGGCAGAAATATCCGTTGGCGTTTAATTCCTACGCGGCTCATCTACCTCCGCCGAAGTTCGTGGCGGCGGCCGCCGCCATTCGCCGAGGAGCGGCGGAACTAGCCGAGTCACGTGACGCCGCACGATACGTACGTTCATTCGCAAGCCGTTGGCCGCCGGCCGAAATTACGACGCCAAGTTAGTAGCGCGCTTAGTTTCATTCATGAACGTCAGGAACGCGGCCATAACACTCCTGTAATCTCTGTATTGTGTATACACCGGGCTGGTACATCGTACACCGCGTCGTTGCGTTAGTGCTGCTGCCGATGTGCGTGCGCCTCGCCGTCGTACACGTGATTCCCGCTTTGCGTCGCGTTTTTGCATGGTGTTTCCCGTGTGCGACCGTACCACCGGCTGGAAATTATCAACGATAAGCCCGCGGGACACCAGCTAGCGGCGAGACAGGTGCGTGCGGACAATTTTTCTAGCCTTTAAGCCGCCGTGTTATTTCCCCGACCGGTCCGAGATCTCTCTCGTCAGCCGAGACGGCCGTGTGTCATTGGGCGACCAGCTTGGAGCTTTCATTGTGCTTTCAGAGCGCGCGTCCGCGACGTTTATCTTCGGCTCCAGTTATGAATGGATCATAAAGAACGGAATTCCTCGGCCGCCGGCGGTCGGGTTTTAACTCGACTGCTCCGATTAGAGCTAGTTCTGGAGCTTATTTGTGCGCGCTCGCGGGCGTCGTTGCACAGCCAACTTCACACGGAACATGAATCTCGTTCCGTGAATATCACGCGTAAGATTTTTTTTTTTTTGTATTTTCGGAGTAGATCGCGCGGGTGGTTTCGTGATTTGGAGCGTCGAATTCGGAACGCCTTCTCGTATATCGTCGCATTCTAAAAATAAGAGCGCCTTGCCCCTTTCCGTTTTTAAATATTTGTCGTGGCTGTGCGTGATCATAATACGTAGAAATAATATCTAGAATAATTGTATAAGAGATGGAGTGAAAAATGGGAATTATATCGTTTCTTTCGTTAGAGATTTAATACTGCGAATTAGCATCCAATTTGGTATTCAACAAATGTCTTTAATTACACTCTTTTACATTTAAAAAAAGGTAACTCAAGGGAAAATACATCCAAAAATATAAAAAGTGAGAAAATTTAATTTTCGCAAGCTCTTTTCCCGCAGACGCAAGCTACGTGAAATTATCAAAGAAATCGATGATTGTTATAAATAACTGCCTGTTGAGGTTGCCCTCCTGATTTTCAGGATATTAATCATAATGAGAGTAAAGGAAAAATCGAACGGCGCATTCGGTTCTCATTAACTCTTGAAGAAGAAGGAAAACTATACATTTCCCAGCCGACGTGTGTGTCATGTTTATATTACCTCACGAAAAACATTTATTTTGTGCCTCGTGACTATGAAATGGAAAAGAATCGTGCGCTGAAATAGCCTTATCACAAAATAACAATGAAACCGACGGTTTGATAACGGGAAGACAGGCAGTATGATGTCGCCCGCTGTGCGCGAGGTTATCGTTTAATACAAAAGGTCAATTTAGAATATATATAGTTAAAGGCAAGTTAGACGAGAAAAACTTTCTGCCGTTAGACTCAGGCCACATGACGCATGAATCATAGAAACGTAAATCGTAACAACGGCGATTTCTTGAGTAAAAAAACTTGTTTTGCTTCAACTCTCTCCTCTCACGCCCACAAATTTACTGTCAATATATTTTATGAGTCTCAACTCTGCAGCCTTCATGTAAATTCAATTGAAATCTAAAAGTTCACTTTAGTTATTATGGTATAAAATTTTATATATAAATATATATTTATCGCTGTTTTACCGCCGGTAATAAAGATGATTTAAAATAATGTAGAACCTTGTAAAAGAAGATAAAAGAGGAATGTGATTGTCATCAGTTAGCCGAAGGTTTTTTGCAGAATTTCTCAGGTCTCGAACCATGGCGTGGCAACGTCGCGAATTGTCTCCTTTCATCTCACCGTTTATGCCTCATTTTCTTTCTTCTTCCTTCATCCTCTTCACGTTTCCTTCCTTTTTCTTATCGTTTTCGTTTGCCAAGACGACGGTGACAAAGAGGGTGAACGCTTCGTAAAAAGTGACATGAAGACACGACGCTTGGCTGACCCGAAACAGGAGCGATGTTCTTCGATAAAAGACCGATTTGAAAGTTCAACCTTTTCTACAAGTATGAGTCTAAGAGGTCTTCACAGTCCGTTCTTATATTTAAGATGTCTTAGGTACGGTCTTAAGATGTAAACCAATCACAGAGCATCTTAGACATTACTTAAGACAGTGTTGAAATACAAACGAACTATAAATATCAGCCTACATGTCCACGTTCCGACATTTATTTTTTATATTTCGCGGAATACAGACGACTAGATTCACATAAATAGATTCGGTTCAGCGATTTGCGACAATCTATGTATAATTTTACGAAAAGGAAAAATATAAAGCTGCGCGTAATTTGACGAAATTCAACAAGTTACGTTTCGGAATTTTTTACAGGATATCTTATGTGAGACTTTTTGAATAAAAACTTGGTAGACTGCTAATAATAAAATCGAAATTTTCATGACTCATTTTGTTGACTTGTGAACGTTTGAAGTTAATTTGGACCGCAGAAGGCTAATTTGCGAGTGGATAATAGAATCTACTTGCGATCTAGAATCAAGGATGATTCATAATTTCTCTGGCCTCTATCAACGATGTTGAGTTTGGCATACGGGTGCTTACGCCAGATATAACGTAAAAGATTCATCTGCCCGCATGTGGAACCCAGTAACAGCTCCTTAAGGGATATTACGTTGCTTTCAATAAGATTTGAGACAATAGACACTCCATTTTTGCGGACAAGCACGTATTAACGTAGTCTACCACGTTATTTGAGCGTTCGAGAATACTGCGCCGTTAGAATATATGCAATAACATTACCATATGCTAGAACACACATGTACAGCAATAATTTGAGTGATAATGAATTGTGCTAAATGAAAAACGCTTCTAAATGATGATAGATATACTTATAAACATTATAGTGACCAAAGTCGATTTCTACAAACTAGAAAAGATTGAAATATTAATTAAATATCAATTAAATTTATCTGATAGCTGTAAAGTTGACTTTAAATATGTTGGTACATACATAAACGGTAAGTTTTGTGATTAAGATTTTTTTGCTACACACGAAACAATCATTTAAGTGTAGAATTAGAATAATATAAGAACGTACATATTTATAAGTAAATTTATTATAAATTTATAATGTAAATTTTATAATTAAATTTATAAATAAATGTAAACGAAATTTTTCGATATTAAATATTGGAAGTAAGAAAATTATTACTTCCTACCTCGGTAAAATCAGTTTATGTTGATTACTATTCAGTGTTATGTTAGGTATGCTACAAAAATTGAAAAAAACGCACGCACATACCTACACGTCGATTTTAACTGCTACTTATATTTTCTCATCACCAAAAGTTAAAGTATTATAACGAATGTACCGTTGCGCAGCAAAACACAATGGACCATTAGCACTTTGTGTTACTACGAGAACGAATAGACTGAGACAAACACCATTTTACCCTCCTTATTGAGAAATCTTTTCACCTAACTTTTCCACTTGGGACTTCGTCGAAAAGCAGGTAGACGCAAGAATAAAAGAAAACATTCTTAAACCTCTGCCTTAGAAAAAAATATCTATGAAAATTCAGATTTCACAACTTATTATTATTATTAGATATCGTATAGAAAATCTAGAATCTAGAGTCGTTTTAAAGTTGTGGTAAAAAAGGAAATGTGCAATTGAAAAATATGGTATCGAATGTGATATGGCCTACTATATATAGCTTATTTCCTTACTGGTTTTAGTTCCGCTTGTAACTAGTTATTTATCTGGACACTTGATTCTCTTGATAACGCACAAATATAATCGATAGATCGATGATAACGCGTGCAAGTAGAGAAATCGAATAAACAAAGAAAATAAGTAAAATAAAATTTCCGCAATAATATTATGCGGAAATTAATATCGAGTTTATCTAAGGATACAAAATTTATAAATAATTTATATGTATATACAACGTATAAAAAAATAAATATTGTATTATTGTATTATATTATATTGTATTATATTACTATTCAAGATATTGATAACGAAATAAGCCTCTTTGAAAATGTTATTGCAGTAATAATTGACTGCTCTGATTAATCAAATGATATTATATGTCACGTTCCATTTCATTAATATGTGTTATCAGTGCTATCTTGAATTCATGTTATCTATTTTGGAACCTAGAAATGACGGGGACCATTGATATTTTAGTGATGATACTGTATCTTCTTCCCTTTTTTCTTCACAATTCGTGGAAAACGGTTTCTAGGAATATATATACGGTATCTTTCATTATGTGTGTGCCGCAGATAAATATCTAGATGATAATGAAATATGCTCTTCCTCCCTTCTCCAACAAATTGTACTAAGTCTGCGTAAGTGTAATAACAACACGCTATCGTAATAAACATGGTAATCTTAACTGTCTCGCGATAACCGAAACATTTTGGGTATTCACGTCGCGGGGTGTCAGATATGAGATAATTTATCCTTAAATCTAGATTTAAAAGAACAACTACATTATATTTTTAAAGCTATAATTTTACGTTGCACTTTTATTTTGCAAAGGATGTTATTTTTGCAAAAATATTAATTACTGTTGTGCGATAATTATGGAACAAGATAATTATGAAAGACCTATAGGAAATAAGTTAATCCATTTTAATTAATTTTTTTTATCGAATTTTCGTGGCAGGAGTGCCGATAATTTGCGAGATAAGTCCTATCGGTCTGTTGAGCAATTATTTTGTGTTTAGTTGAGTGCATATCATTGTACAGTGTATGAGCTGTTGAGAGTGCCACGCATTAATCACGCTTATTATTTGTATAAGTTTTAATAATAGTGCACATATCTATAATCTTCAAATTAATATCTTTTTTTGGAGCTATATTCGCTGTAAGTCAGTACTTGTATAATAAATAGTCATTATTACACAGGAAAATGAAGTTTTATAAACAATGGTAGTGTATAACATTTTAAAGCGTCAATTATATTATAAACAATACCTTCGAAATGTTTGTGAGCCGTGTCATTCTTTGGCATGAGTGATAAGCCAGATTGATAATTTAAACAGAAATAATTGACATCACGAAAAATATCCTTTAAAGAAGTTCCATGTTTCGATATATTTTGGAACTTCTTGTAGACGCATTTTAACTGCGTGTAAAGGGTCGTGAGAGTCGAGGTAGCCCAACAGTTTTCCGTCTACCATCTGGCGGCTCCAGCCGGAGTAACCTGATCTTCGTCGCGATGGATTCGAATACCTCTTACGCTTCACATCGTCTCATCCGAAACAATAGCTTCTTTTCGATTAATATATAAATTTAACTTTTTCATTAGATTGCTTTAAATAATAACCAGATAGATTGAAATTTCTATCACAATAAATTCGTTTAATTAGTAAAAATAGATTAGCACTCTACGCAGAAATTTTGAAATGTCTTCGTATTTCAAGAAATAAGTGAAAGCATTTCGCACTTAATAATAATAATTATATTATATAAGCATTTATCGAGTTATAGAAAGATTAATAAAAGAATGTTAAAAAGAAAAATTCATAAAACTTGAAAGATTTCAGAAATTTAAAACTGGTTAAATTTACAACTATATACATACATATTGTTTATACTTGTTTAGTATGAACGTAATTGCTGCCATGCTGTCCTTCGTTAAATAATAACTTAAATAATAAGGAATATCTCATAATCAAATCATATAGGTATCATAATAGTAATTTTTCGAATTAAAAAAATTTAATTTACAGATTTTAAGAATCAGTCATTAAAGCTAAAATTAGAACTTTTAGAATATATGCTGCATTACCGAAAAAATTGTAGGCAGAGTGATGTAATTACTGATTGTTAAAATACCACAGCTCGTTTCACTTATACCACAGCTCGTTCTTTGCCGGACGATATCGACCGCGTATCTAAAAGCGGACTATTTAGTGGTTGATAAATAAATGTATCTCGCGAACCAGAATATCGTGCCAAGCCGGCGAAGTCGGTATAAAATTATAATTGGGACGTCGTGTCGTGTGATACAGGCAAAGAACGAACAAGCGAAAATTTAATCCATGTTTCTTCTTGTGTGCATTTATTCACGCGATAATTTGGATAATATTTAACATATCAGTGCTTATTTTGCTGTGATACTTTGTGATTAAATAATTAATAAATAATTTCCTTTACAGACAAGATGGACATGGAATCTCCATCCCTGTACTACGAGGAGGAGCAGGAATTTTATGAAGAAAGTCCTGGAACCAGAAAGAGTGGCTATCCTATCGACCACAGGTCTATAAAGGTAAGTCAATACTTTACTAATAATTCATAGCAGAATAAGTAAGAAATGTATCATATTTAGTCTCACATTTCGTACTTTAAAATAAACACCGACAATTGCATCAAAAAATTACATAACAAAGGAAGTATCTAGATAATAAAAGAAGTATCTTACATCTCATCGATTTTTATATTTTAAAAAATATCAATAGTAATAATTTACAATTATCTGCAGTTTGCATTATTTAAGCCGTATTAAATAAAATTACTTACAATTATACGAAATTACATATGTAAAATGTATAAAATTACAATCAAAATTCTAAATTATTACGTTAATATAATTTAGACTAATACATCTTAAATACGTTTGTTATAAATTGAAGATTCGCCAACAGCTTGCAAGATCATCTGTAAAGATTTCATCAATTCTATAAGAAGGAATCTAAAACTATCGAACAATTATCCAAGTAATGACAATCGCGTAAGACGCGTCGCGGATATTCTTCGCTTTCGACGACGTTGGTAAGCAGGGAGCGCGTTGGCCGAGCCGGTGATTGTGCGAGTGCCACTAACAATTCGTTCCTTGTCGCTCTCCGCCTTCGTTTTATGAATGAACGTAGAACCGGCACTCAGTTCCCCTCCCGTTCTTCTCCTCGCTATTCCCCACACGCCTTCAGCCTTCATCTCTCTGTCACCGATTGACCCTCGTCCGTCTCGCCTCTGCCCTCTGCCTTCATCATTCTCTCTCACTCCCCCCTTTCTCTCTCTTCTCTCTTCTCTCTGTACCTCCTCTTTTCTCTCCGACTCTCCTCTGTCCATCGTTCAGCGAAGCCGAACGCGTCTGGTCGTCGCTGATTCGTACGTTGCGAAGCAGCGAACAACAGTCACATCGAGACTCTTGGTTTCTTCAACCGCGCGACTGACTCCTCGAGAAGTTCGTGGCACTCTGTAAAATGTAGCATTTCTATAAGAATTCGCTGTAACTATTTGAGATTAGGTTTTCTTACAACTTTATAAGTATAAATCTATCAAAGAGCAAGTTTTTTAATACGAAAAATCAGACAAAAGTACTAAGATTTATAATTTCTTAATATTTTTAAATTACCAAGATATTGGATAGATGTATAAGTAATTCCGAAAAATAATAGAAATAATGATATATGTCTCTCAATCCTCGTTTTTTAATATTTTACAAATTAAAGCGCGTACATTAAAGATTTTACTTTTCTATTTTTCTTTATTTTCAATCTCATCTTTCATTTTTTTATGCATTTTTGTCCACCACTACATTTAAAAAAACGTTTAAAACATTAATAAAACATTAATAAAGTCTACGATATTCAATATAAGCGTTACGTATAATATATAAAATTCTTAGTAGTTTTTTCCGTTTTCTATGCCTTACCAGTTGCAACAATTATATGGATTTTATTACAAATTATCTGTGTCTATAAATTTTTTATGCATGCTAGTTTAATTGTTCTTGAAGACGCTGATATATATATATATATATATATATATATATATATATACATATATATATATATAAATAAATATTCTGCTGCATTCAACGAAAAAATCAATATCGAATAACTTGATTTATGTGACCAAGATAGGAAACAGAAAATGTATTCTGCACATTTATTTATACAAAATTCATGGCGGTTGGAATCTTTTATTCATGAGGATATCTTTCAAAAGAGTTTATACAAAAACTTTTGTGTGCCGTATGTACTATAAATATTAGTTGAAATTAATTGTTTTAAGTTATTTCTTCAAGATAAACTGAATCAGTTGAAGTTCGTTCGAACAACATTTAACTTTAACCTCTGTAAAAATAGTTTGTAACTGAAGTAAAAAGTTGTTTGGAATCGCAAAACGCAATCATTAAATAAAGAAAAGACACTAGCAGCGATAGCATCCGAAAATCGAATGAACTATGCCGCTTGAATTCTTCGATTGTAGAAACGTAGAAACGTAGAAATGTACCAGTTGAGAGAAACGAGATGTGGCGTCGTGCGCGGGAGGAAATGCGACGCATAGGGGAGGGAGAAAGGGAAACCTAAGCTGCCAGAAATAGCATCCCTTCCCGCATCATGCAGTCAGACCTTCTGTATGCGCCTCTGGTCGTTCTAGTCGCATGCACCGTTGGATCGCCTTGCCTACGTCATACATTTGCCACACCATGATGATGCGACAACTTAGTCGCCCTACACACCATTTTCGTTCTTCAGTTTTTTTTCTCCTTACTTTCCATGTAACGGCAAAAGCGGCAAAGTCGTAACGTAGTTCCAGCCGCGTCCACTTTGGATCCTCTCTCTTGCTGCATGCTTATACTTCGCTTTTATTCCATACAGAGAAGGATGGGTGGATACGATCCAGTCCTCCCCATTTTGCGTCGTCTCACGTATTTTTAATTTTTCCATCTATTAAACACCAGGCGTTATTATTACGTCGTCTTTCATCGTTCGTTATAATATTTTTGTTACATGCTACCCACGTGGCTCGTGCGCCTCGCAGCTAGTACATTCGCGTCCCACGCCTTCCATTCTTGGCCTTCTATCTTTTCTTTGCTTTCTATGTGCGTAGCGGCAAAGAGATATAAAAGGACGATGTAATTTTAGTTCTATCAATGCATTATTTATTAAACGCTGCTATACGCAACCTGCCACTCTTCGACCATAGTTAGCTCTCACCCTGCTTTTCGCTCCTTGTTATTTTGACAATTATGGTATCTTTCGCTGAAACCTCGACGACTTTTTTACTCATTGTACATTTGACCTCGTCTATACATATGTGTTATTTTCGCTTTTATATGTATAACTTCGTATTTTCTCCGTTTCTTCGTTGCAACGCAAAACACGTGACGTTAAATATTGTATATTCCGATTTTAATTAATGTAATGTACAAACGATGCTTGGAATTATTACTATTTTTTCTTTTGATTTTATATTTTTCTTGTTGCGCAATCTTTTGAATCTGTAGACTGTTACGATTGTTTCATTGGCTGGTTACTTAACTGATTTAACGACTGAAAACTTAGCCATCGATCTCGAATTAAGTGTGGGCGCGGTTCATCCGTTTCCCTCGTTGCATGCACGACATATTTCTACCAATATTCTTATACATTCTCGATTCTTTACAAAGTCCGAACTTTACACAAACGTATTTATTTATAAACGTATTTGTTTTTATATCAATTATTTGAATAATATAATCAAATATAATATAATCAAATTACCGAACACATTTCTCATTCGAGGTTTAAAATTTATTTTCTATCACAATTTACATTATGAAATTACAAGAATTATGGCGAATGCCATAAAATATAATAATGTAACATGTATGTAGTATAGAATCCATTATAACAACCTTATATACAGTTACAACTTATTTCATGATTTAAACGCGTATAATTTTATTATTATCGGAAATTTTGTACATAAATTACAACCTCGAAAATATTCGTCACGTTTCACAGATAATGTAATCACGGTTTCATAAACGATGCAATTATTATTTTTTTAATATAATCTTGCTGCAGCGACGATATATTACCTAGATTTATTATAAGCGAGAGAAACGCTGTGACATTGATTTTTTCGATAAGCTATTAATGTGAGTCGTGAATGGGCAGTTCTCTAATTTAATTTTGCTTGCATTCGAGGTGAATATAATCGTAGCAACGTCTGACCGATTAATTAATCAGTGTAATCGATAAGATATCCAGGCCGACAATCCAACGAATAAATTTACTCTTCGTAATGTCGTGACGAGTGTCGTTGTTTTCTATTTTACTTTTTTAAATTGAAGTAATATTACTACTCGATACAGTTTATCTTATGCTAAAAAGTTTGATAACGTAAGATAGGAAAAAAAAGATTATATAGTTCATTAAGCCCATTGGTGATATGTAATAAATATAAATATTAGAGAATCGTTTAAATTATATGACAATATTACTTATAACATTATTATAAGTAATATAATATAATAATATACATAATAATTATATATATATATATATATATATATAGTTATAAGTCATCTCTCGATGGAAAAAAACAAACCACCAAGAATATTTTGCTTTGAGTAAAACAAGACAAGCATGGAGAGAGACAAGCAACCCCTCGTCAACAAATAGGGGTGACACAATAGACGTAAGTGCTTCAAGAAGTCTTGCAGATATTTATGGATGGTTCTCCCCATCCATAAATATTTAAATTAAATAAATATGTAATATAAACTATTTAATTATTTACTATGATTATGACTATGTAATTATCATAATGCTCATTAAGACACTGACCAATTAATCGAACAAATTTATTAGCTGAGCGTGCGCTGTCGTCTTCTCGAGTATGTCGCGCGCAAGCTTTATTTTATTTTTACATGTAAAATCCCGAAATAATAAGAACGTCAATACCGCCACGTGTCGAGCGTAGGTCTCTCGTCTGGCTTTCCGCATCGCGTGAGGTCCCTTTATCTTTTCTTCTGTCGGGTTATGTACCTGAGCTACGCGTGCACTTTGCACGCCGTTGACTCACTCACCAAGCACATTCTCGACATTGTCCATAAATTTAATTTCCATACGGTTGCATTAAACGCACCTGTTCATGTGACGTTCATTAACGAACGGCTTTGTCAACAGCTTCATTAATCAATTCGATGCCACACGATCTAAAAGATAAAAAGTCGCGTAAAAAAAAGCCTATCACTACATTGTCGTTCGTTGCGCTCATAAATATTACGTAATAAACGTATCCTTGCTGCGATATTTGTGAAATGTATTGAGTCGAATTACATTATTCGCGCTTTTCGATTAAACACATGCCGTATAGACATAATTGCACATACGTGACGTCGACATTAGTTACATTCAGTGACGAGCTTCTATTAGCATTCCAGTCGTGACATCAAATCGATATTAAATTTGTTACGTAATTTATTACGTGTCGTCGGGATTACGATTATCGTCAGCTTTGAAACACGACTTCAAATAAATTGAAAAAAACACTATACCGAATAAATCTCGCAAAAAATTGAAAAATCTGCATTTCTTATATTATTGATCTCTCTTCCCTCTTTCTCTCTTTCTTCCTCTTTATTCTTTTGTTAAGTTATTTTATCGGACATCTTACTAAATGAGTGATAAACAACTTGCATAGCACTTCACGTCTGATGTCGATGTCAAATTTATCTTATCGCTCGGTGATTTGAAACGTCGCGCGTGCAAGACGCGAATGATGTTTGCACCGAGATGATGTTTGATACTCCATTCATCGATATAATGTACTGCTAAAATATTACCATATGTGTGGTCCGCTTATCTAGAATGCCAAATACAGAGGAACTTTCCACCATCCGTAACAAAAATATTTGTGAAACGAATTTGTTGAATATGAAACCCAAGCATGATAATTTTTCGTTATACATATCCCGTACTTAAATACTCTTTTATCGACAGTTTGAAAGGAAAAAAAATTATCAAAAGTTGCACGTATCCAAATAAAAAGCATTATTTATAAATATTTTTTTATTTTTAGTTTTACTTTCCGATTTTATTATTTATTCCGATTTTTAATTATACTTTTCGATTCTTTTCGACGCTCTTTAATTCATAATATTTTTTTATTACGGAATAACAAATAAAACATTTTTCACCGTCGATTTTAAAAGAACATTTGATATTTAAAGATATGGATTGTACTTTGGCTGTCGAAAATAAAAATGTCGAAATATATTCCCACGACCTCGGGCGCTTCACCAATCAATATCTGTTTTTTTTAACTTGCTTTGTTATGCAAGCAAAATGTATAGATTGTATCAAGCTTATCATGTATCGCAAACAGTTTACATCCGTTAAGTCTGATATGAATTAAAAATCTATAACGGACGTGGCTGTTACATAAAATTACGCAAAGTTCACGCGCTTGTGAAGAAAAGAAAAACAAATTGCAATCGCAAATTGATAATGCTACTCCTGAATGAATTTGCTTTCCCAATCGTGTTCGATGAACGTAACTTATCTCGCGATATTCTCGGACCCGCCGGCGCTGAGTTCGCTGATTTGTTCTTCCTTCTCGCCGATCGCTGCGTGGTCCGAATAGATTTACATGTCTGAAGAGACTATTATCGAGAATACGCCTGAAACTCTATTTTTGCCACGGCGATCATGCGTGCTGCTCTTGAAATTCTGCGATAACGGACCGCGACCTCCCTCGCAAACGTTATTGAATTGCTTTTGTCGGTACTTCTTATCTCGTAATGATAATAAATTTTTGTACTGCTCGATTGTGGCATAGGTTATATGATATCTAATAAGGATTTAACAAATTTCTCTTCAAGTTCAAAAGATCGACAGAAAATTCCGTCGACTGTTCAAATTCACATGTTCAATTTAGGATTTTTTAAATTCACGATGACTGATTATTTATTCCCCATTGGCTACTCTCCGAGATAAAAATTTGCAAAGAAGGTCGCGGTCAATGTTGGTGAAGAAACAGATACGATTGTGCGAATTTACACATTAGCATTCGGCCATTTTGTCGTAGATAATCGTCTCGACTCACTCGGTTGCATCTGAGAGATGCCATCGCCATAGACGGCTCACCCGTCAATGGTTGACTCGGTCACGTACCATTGCATCGCGATGAATAGATCTCCGTTCAGAGTCGAATACCGACGAAAAGGAAGAGATAGGCGAATAGATATGTAAACATAGAAAGAGAGAAGAAACAGAACGCGAGGAAAGAACGTGACGGGACTCGAGATCTCTGCTTTCTATTTAGCTATATACACGTGTTATGAGCTCGTTACCACTGATAACCCAAAGAATAATTATCATGCGATACAGAGGGATCGTTGTATGAATTTGAATTTAATCGTCCACTGTTAGCTTACTCGAATATTGTTTTTCCTCAGAATTATAGTATTTGTCTAAATGGGACGCAATGAGAAAGAGAATAATTATTATGCATAAATTATTTTACATAATCATACAGTTTATAAAAAATTTTACATTTAATTTATAAAGAAAGAATTATAAAGAATTATAAAGATTATTTATTTATTAATATTAATATTATGCATTAATTTTATATTAGTATACATATTATAATATGTATTATATTTAAAAAATTATTAAGAAAGAAAGAAAGAGAGATCTAGTTTTTTATACATCTCCTCTCTTCTACCATCGCTTTTATCTTTCTATAAAAATTTTAAAAAATTATAACTAGAATAGAACACTGCTAATTTGGCAAAAATTAGAGAACTTTCAAGGGAATTTCTTTTATTTGACAATCTCGATAATATTCAGATTTTATCGAACAGAATTTTTAAAATCGATCAGTAATTAAAGAATGTTCAACAATTTATCAACAATTTGAATTTCTTCCTTACGAATCACGTTCATTGATTCCTTCGTAGTACTAGATCACGCGCATTACATGCTGTTGCGTCATTCCCTCGCGACATTTCATTCAACTTGTTAGAGTCTTTCATACGAAGGTCAAGCGAGTCGTGACTATCGCCGACACGAGCACTCTCTCCATTCTTTTTCCTCTCCAAGCTGCATTCCCCCTCTTTATTCCTTTCTTCCACAATAACACATACGCTGCTTCCTTCGACGGCCAACCGGTTATCTTTCTAATTTGCTTCTTTTACTTTCCAATGTATGGATCTCTTCTTTTCAAAGTTTTTATGAACTTTGGTCTTTTTATCGAAACATCGAAACCTGCTTAGTGTGCTGTGAACAATTTTAGATTAAGATGCTAAATTTAAACGGTCACAAACATGTGATGAAAACATGTCACTGCATTTTATTGTAAAAAGATAGACGTAATATATATCACGGCAAAGTTTTTTACATAGATAAAGGCGGGCGTGTCAGCACGAGTTAACGCTATATATATTTTCATATTTACTAGCGTGACGTCCGAAGCATGGGTAGCTTCCTGGGAGCCAACGGCGTTACCGATGGTAGCGGTATATTGACGGTGATGGCGAAGTTGTTGAAGCAAGAGATGACCTCCGATGCCGAAGAAGAAGGTCTGGTACCAGCTCTCCCTGGTAGAGTCACTTCAATGCGGAAGGTACCCTCCCTATCGGACCTCTCTGATCCAGAAAGCTCCTTAGGTAAGTCTTTTCAATCCCATTGCTTGTTTTCTTTAGTTGCAAAAAACGTAACTTTTAAAAGATACCATAAGTGATTACAAGTACTTAATCTGCAATAAATATATTTTTATTATTATTTGAATGCATAAAAACATTGTCAGTTAATCAGATTGCCATCTAGAAATTAGAAAAGTGTAGTTTAGGGAAATATGTATTATATATTTTCGCATATTATGCACTTTTATTATACAATTTGGAAAATTTATATGTTATACATTATATTATATAAATATATTTATACAGGAATTAGAATTAACGAAGAAAGAAAAAAAATAAACTATACAAATATAATGTAAGCTTATATCACAATTATTTGTAATTATTTATATAATTAACAAGCAATCATTATTTTGGAAAAAAATGTTTGTGTGAATAAGAGAATGATTTGTATCGTCAAATCTAAACACATTTTTAAATTTGTTAAACTGCTTTTTGTAAATCAATACTTAAATATTTAACAGATTTTAAGAAAACATTTTTTCTCGAACTTTCACAATAATCCAACTAAGTTAATATACATTTTATCATCTTGCTAATATAGCGTATGCCAATGGCGTGAGAAAATTTTACGAGACTGCCAGACGACATAATGAATGATTTTTATCAAGTTTAAAAGCTATTTGTCATTTAAAAAATGTTTGCACGTTTTGTGCTCTTTAATAAAAACCTACTCTTTTATCTTCATTCGGGAACATCAAATATTGCGAAAAGTTGCTTACATTCTTTTGTTTACTTATTTTGCACCGAGATATCGATGCGTTTCTCGCAATAATAAAAGGGACAAAGTGATAATACGAAGAACAGTGAAATCAGCTCTTTCGTCGCCCCTTGAAATACGATCAACCACGATTCCGATATAGTGTTATGTTAACGTCGGATCCAGACACTTAAAGGTACACTTACATCCGATGACGCTTGCATAATTCGAGCACTCGCTGCGCGAGCTGCTCATTCACTCACACGTATATGATTTGTTCAATTAGATCGCGCGAAAGTTGTATCGTGCCTCTTGCACGATATCAAACAAGATCGTCGGATATTTATTGTAATTCTCAAACACGAAAATTTTTTTAAACAACTGTCTTGCCAATTTAAGTATATTTGTCGCATACCAATTTGAAAGAAAATATTTTTCTCTTCGATAGCCGAAAGATCAATGTAATAGTATACGGCTTCTTTTTTGTTACACTGTATTATGCACAGAAAATTAAATTGGAAATTGCATGAACGAGTAAAGATACGTTTTCAGAAGATAAACAGCAATACTTCTTATGAAAAAAACTAGTATTATACCCAAGAGAGTTTCTCTTCTTTATTTCGCTTTGTTTTAATATCTTCGAGTACAACTCACGAGTAATGAACTTGATAATAGGACAGGAAAGTGGATTTTGTCACGCTGAAAATCGGAATTTTCTAGGACGAATGTATAGCGTCGAATAATACGAGTCATCCTTGTTACTCGCGACTCGTCGTGCACGATCAAAATGTAGCGAGAATTTACGAATTGGATAATCAGCAGCATCCTCATTAAAGCCCCCCCACTGAACGCCCCCGCCTTCCATTCTCTTTCGGACGCGTGTATGAGACTACGCATACACATCGGACGCGTTACATCGCCCCCACCCATTTAGCCACTCTTATCCGACTTCGAGGAGCATTTTTCAATGATCTGTGCTTTTTTCTAAACTTGTGCAATCGAGTTGTGAATCATTCTTATAAATATTTAGATTTACTATCCGAGAAGCAGACAGATAATAAATCACGCTTTTTAAACAATTGCATGGTTTGTTGACAGCGTTGATAATTGTTTATGCATTTATCAGCACAAAAGTTAAAACATTTGTAGGCGAAAAGAGAAACAACTAAATATTTATATCAAAAAAGCAAATATCGCATTTAAATAACTTAAAAACATTCTGTACCGTTATTGGGGAAATGTGTTCCATATTCTTTATATTTTTAAAGTTTGAAAAGTAAGTTTTTTTTTACGACCACAAAAAGAACATTGAAAATTTTCTGTCACAGCACGTGATACTTAAATCATTTAAATCTGTATTCAAATACATTCTCCTCTAGTTTCTTAAAAAAATATATTACAAATTATCTGTTTTTATATAATTTTTTTATTAATGCTCGAAAACAATCTTCAGTCATATAATATATAGTCAGTCTCGGTTAATTTAATTTAAAATGTATATTAAATAAACTTAAATCTATCTTTAAAAGGTCTTAAAAACATCTTTAGATTACATTTTACGATATTCAGTTCACAGAAAACGCTCCTTTTATTTTAATCTTTTCATCTTTTCTTTTCTTTGATTTTAATATAAACTCAGATTGATGTTTATATTACAGGGTATTTAGAAATCTACCTATAAAGTGAAAACATATCCCACGCAATTAGCAATTAGAACGTAAGCATACATGAGCGTGGGATATCAATCGAACAGTATACCGACTATGCCGTAACGACCGTGTAATAACACAACTTAAGCGCGTAAATCGCGTACAATTAACCAACCGATTTATCACGTGCTATTTAACTTTCGGCGGGCGTGAATCATCCGCGATTCTGTTTGTTGGAATCTACGCGGCAATACGTGCACAAATAATTGAACAATCGAAATTGTTCGAAATGAATTCGTTACTACTCGTCGGGCAAAATCAATATTTGATCTCATGTGCGTTAATTTGCCTAATTTTAGACTACTGTACACCTGATATGTCAATATAAGCCTGCATGTTATGTCGCGAATCATTACTACTTTAGTTCAATTATATTAGTTCAATAGTATTTAACTCGTGATGTAATGTCTTTGTTTTTTTGGTAATTAATGCTTAATTAAAATATATAAATCACGTGAGATTCTTTATACTTGCGATAATGTGTTTATCTCTCAAGATTTACTAAAATTTTTATATAACAACAATTTAAAAAATATGATATATATATATTTTTTAATCAATCGCTTTTTATCAATCGTTGTAACAAATGTTATTAAAAATTATTATATAAATTATAAATTATTATTTTATATATAATTATTTTTTATTAAGTCATTGATGTTAAAAAACATAAACCTTAGGTTGAAACAACCTTATTCAAACATAACCACTTTACCACAATTGTTCTTTGAATTTTCCATTATTTATACGAACACAATCTTTCCACTTGCTTTTTTTCATAACAATACCCAACACTATTGTCAAACGATCGAACGTTCGATCTTCGTTTACGACACGCTGCCATCGATGGCAGTCGGTGCTCAGAATGTTTTATGCAAATAGCCATTGTCTATTCTGACATTGATGCGATGGCAAGAGATTTGTTTTACGCTTCTTATATGTCGTTGTTGCACACTGTAGAACATAACGCATCCGTGTCGCGAATGTAACACCGTGATAAATTCGGTTCTCGCTCCCTCGCGTGCTCGTAAAGAAATGTTGTCTCATAAATATGAATTCGAACGGCAAATACCATGTGAGACGGGCTAAGGAACTTTGGAAAGTTTAGTCGTCGCACCAATATTGTCGCATCATTAATATCTAATAATGAAGTGTGAAATTATTTGCTAAGTTATATTCAATATACTAAAATATAAAGATACTACATAATTTTTAGAAATTAGTTTTTGTTTTATTTCGTGTGTCAAACGCGCGCTATTATTTCATGTCAAATTTGTAATATCTTATTTCGTACACGTCTTAATAGTTAATATCTTGCACCTTACTTTTTTCTCTTACATAAACTTAAAAGATTCTTATTTTAAATAAGAAAGAGAGAGATTTTCATTCGGTAGTCAATTTGATAGTCTGACCAATAGCGATAAAATTCTCATTACATGCTTACTCATATATTTTTAAAATTATTTGTTGCGTGAATATGATAAACTTTTGTTTTCTTCATTCATAGAAATATTTCAGTGAATATTTTTTTATCAACAAATCGTCGGGAAAGAATCATCGTCATGAGTGTGAGTACAAGGTATATATTTCCTATTTATCCCACAGCCAAATCGCCACCGGATGATCGAAGCTCGTTAAATTACGTGCTTTGACTTACTAAAGGGTCCCGCCCCGTATGTCTCTATCTTTTTATCTCGTGTCTCTGTATGCTAATCGTAAATCAATGACACCACCAAATATCTCCTGAATGCAGAAGATTTATTTAAAATTTACAAATTCTTAGATATATAATATAATATTCAAGATATATGAATAAATAAAACGTTTAAATTTTATTTTGCTAACATTTTATAGATATTTTATGCGTTGTGAAATAGTCAAAATTAAAGTACATCTCATTATAAATCGTACGATGAAATTTAAGTCTTTTTAATTTTTTATTTACCTGTAATGAAAATTGCTTCACAATCAATCAATTCTAGAGCTTATTATCTAGAGCTTATTATTCTCAAGCTTATTAAATTTAATAAATAATCCCACGCGATAGTCCCACTTAAAGGGAGTGAAAAGAAGATTGAAAAGCAAACTCGTGACGTGTGAACCCAAATTCGTTCGGGTGTTGTTCAGAAAAAAGGAGATGAATGAGAAAGACAGAGAAGAAAAATTGTCGGAGAAGCCCTGCACCTGTATGAGAATGTACCGAGACAACGTAACGCGGTGAATGGAGGTGTAGGTTCTCTGAAAGGACGGAGTGGAGAGGAAAGTTGCAGGCCAGCTAGACGGTACATTAGGTGTCATAAATGCTAATGACTTATTACACAAATATTTCTTATTACACAAAAAAATGACATTATTATATCTAAATATATACTAAAAAATCCGAAATTCAATTCAAATTAATTCATTTAGGAAAAATTATATTACATTTTATTTACATATTATCTGAAATAAAATAAAATAATCCCTCTTACTCATTTTTTCATCTCAAATTGTTGAAAATGTTGCACGCGCAAAAACTTCAGGCAACCGCGCGAGTTATCGTTGCCGTAGGTTAGTTTTATCATGTTTGTCATCACTTCGTTACTTTATTTGAACACATAACGCTGAAGTGAAGTTCGATGAAATGTCCAATACACAAGAGAGGCATTTATGACGCCTAGTGTACATCGCGCGAAACGCGTAACCGCAGCTGTGCGTGCGGTCGACCGTGCTCCTCTCCCTCCCGCTACATCCTTCATCTTCCCTCCGCGTTCGCTTTGCTTACCTACCCGAGACCAGACGCAGATACGGTTCTCACGTCCTCGATCGTCAGCGACGGCGATTTGCAGTTTGAAACAAACCCTCCCAGGGCCTCGCTGAACCTGTCGGGCGCTGCCCGGTCCTCGCTTTCTTTCTTTGGCAGATGCTGCGCCCTCGAAGACACGAGTCTCGGTCGTTCTCATTTTGAGAAAAAAAAATGGTAGCAAACCGCATGTTTTCATGAATATAATTTTCAATTGTCTTAACTTTGTTGGTGAAACGAAACTTGGATGTATACATATATGTATAGTCATCTAAATTTAATTTGATTAATTCTATTATACATATATTCTGCAGGATGTTATATATTATTTGCTATCTTCTATTATAGGTGTTTATTTGAAAGAACTATTTGCGTATAATATATAAATTTTTAATATTTTTTATCATTTAATTAACCGCTGTTATAGCATCTAAATAGTTTATATACATTGAACGTTATTATAAATAAATAGAAAGTTTGAGTAAGTTGGAAAAATAAATTATATTACATTATAATCACTTTTTTCCACCTATTTAATTTATTTTCTCAAAGACTTTAAATGACTTATAATTGTAACATCAAAACTTTTATGTCTTCACTTCTTTCGCCTCTACTTTTTGCGTGTAAAATTAAACGCTATCGATTGAACTGATAAACTGTGTCTGGGAAAAAAACGTGACAAAAATAATAGCTATCGAAATAAGATCTCTTCTATCTCTTCTCGCAACTCGTTCGATATTGCCCGTTGTTTGCACGAATCGATGTTGACCTCACGATTGAAATGGCTTGCGTAGGTCCGTTTTATCTTTTCTCCGACCGATACCGATATATATTGATCTTACTGTCGCCTCTCTCGAAGAATATACGATAGCTTCTCGCAAAGCGACGCAAAACATCAATGGTACTTCCTTCGAGTAAACAGAGAAAAAGAGAGATACTTATCGGGTAGATAGGATGTCTATTTGCACGATTCTAAAATTGCGTGTAGTTTAATTTTAAAACTTGAAAACATATTTATCTATCATTACGATATCTCTATTGTATATATATAATATATTACTTTTGCGGGACAAACGAGATCAATCGATTCAAAAAATTTGCTAGCTTATTTTCCATGTTGTTATCTCTTTCCGTGATTAACACATTTGTCTGACAAGATTAATACGTGGATTACATTTTGAGATAAGAAAGTAAGGTAATCACTTTAATGTGAAGACGAATTTAGCGGAAGGGAAATTTTTTAACATGCGAGGAATGTCGATAATTTTCTCGAGCTTTATTTCGAAAGACAAAACCCCATAATTGTACGGAACTGTTTTGCTAGGTGTATATTGAGTGAGATCAAAAATAGCATCGGTCGTGAAGAATGAAACATCGCTATTGACGCTTCGCGTTAATAGAGGAAGATCTCGTCGGGGAGGATATAAATAAAAAATGAGCTTTCGTTATTCTGCTTCATTTATCTCAAGCGTTTAGTTCTTGTTATTAAATTAGGTTTGCTTTTTCTTAAATATTTATTACATTATTACTTGCAAAAAAATGTGCGTGTGAGAGTGTACGGTGTATAAATGTGTATATCCAAGAAGAAAGTCAAAATAATGTCACTTGATGTCATTTGACCGAATCACGAAAAAAACATGACATTTTTTTATCATAATTTAGTCGAAATTAGTCAAATTGACATTATTTTAACTTGTTCTCCTTGAGTAGGCTCACTAATTGTAAGTCTGATTAAACTCAAATGACGCGGATCGGTATTCAGTCATCCCTGCGAGAAAATCGGATTGATGCTCCAGCAAGTAGGTGTCTACCTCTAGTGGCTTGCTCACCGGAAATCTTTGGTACGGCTTCAATACGTTAGCCATAGGTAGAGCCACGGACACTTATATGTACGATCTCTCCGCTGTGGATAAAGTAGATCCCTGAGAATGTTCAAACTCTGCAGGGTGTACTGTTTGGAATCGTAATGGAACGGTTCTCTGAGATGTATAATTTTGAGCAAATTTCTTATCTTAACAAACATTCGCGACAATTTTTTCTCGATATATTGATATATTTTGATATATATTGATATATCTCGATATATTTTTTAATTAAATATTGATTATGATATTCCGTTAATAAAATTTTCGTAAATAAAATTTCCGTAAATAAAATTTTTCAGATCGTACGATAAGTAAGTTTTGGTTTTTAATTTTTGTATTTGAAGTTTAAAAGAGCTACTCAAAGAGCTACTCGATTTCCAACGATTTTATATTTCGGAAGCTCTCGAGTTTTTCGTACTCTGTGATAATAAAAATGGATTCTAGATTTTATAGGAAATTAACGTTAACTTCTTTCAATTCTACATATCTTTAGAAATTATATACATACATATAATTAATATAAATATAATTAAAAATTTAATCTAAATTGCTGTCCTTACCACTTACCGTTTTGAAAAACGTTTTATAATTACGGATTCACACACAAAAGAAATTTTCCATGACTCGAGAAAAAGCAACATCCGCTCGCGCGTACGCGTATTGGAGGGGAAGGGTGAAGAGACGGCAGGGAGAGGGACAGAGCAGAGAGGGCAATGGATAGCAACAGGTTGTGACGTCACGAGGCGCCACGCGACTCCGCTTCATTCACGAGAAGCCAGAAGAGCGAAAGAGGGTGGACCAGGAACTCATAACCGGCGATGCTTTGCCTTTCCTGTTTTCTCACGTGATTCGACAAGCCGGTTTATCTCGATCGACGGCCGCGGCACTCAGCCCGATCTGGCGCTGGTAATTATTGGCCCATAACGGTTTATGCCGAAGCCCGGCAGCGAGGCTACGGAAACGGGTTCCCAATTCCGAATTGATGCGGATAAATATTAATGTTCCGCCTGAACACGTTGATATCGTTATCGTAGACTTTTTAGTAAATGTTTACTTACGTCGGGCTTTCCGTCAAATTGATTATCACGAACATTACACGTGACTATCGGCTATCAATTAAAACAAAGATAGAAATTCACGTATAGGTGTGCCTACATGTCACAGAAAGTATTTTTGTTCGTTACATCCCACGTTTTTCAACTTCATGTTTCGTGTCATTTAAGAACTTGAACAAATCTAAAAATACAAAGTTTCGCATTGACGCTGATAATATGCGATGTGAGTGTTAGCGTTCGATTGATTTTGTGGTTATCTTTCGATATTATTATTTATGTTCTCTCTAAATGAATGTAATAACAATTTATGTCATATAATATTTATATAATATTATATATACATAGTATATCTCACAGTCATGCAGATATTTTACAAATGACATTTGCTTTTCCGTTTCATGCCATAAATATGTATGCTATGCATTAACCCGCGTGTCACTCGTTTAACCGAGTTCATCTTCAGTCAATGCAACGCATTTATATGTCCTCGCTAGTTCAGCTTCTACAAAATTAATATTTATTTTTATCGAGCGAGCGAACGCCAATTTTGCTCGTCCAATTTCTCTCTTTTCACCGTGACCAGCATCGATCCCCCTCTCGATTCACGTTGACCCAGGGTTCTTCAACCCCGCGACATCGTGCATGTAGCCGACGTTCGAATTCGAGTCTATCCGTTCACCGGCGCGTCTCGTCCCTCTCGCCCCGGCACAGAAAGACAGCGAGCGAAGGATGAAAGACGACGGCGAAGCAAGGTGAACGCGGTGCGCGAACCCCACCACGGAGCGAGTAGCCACGCGAGTTCATTCATGAGATCGTGGGAACGTGCCTCACGGTGGGTCCGTTCTACCCCGTCCTCCCTCTCCCCCACCCCCTCTTCCCTCATCCTCCTCCCGGCACATGTTAGCCGGTCGGTTTATCTTTTCTTGTCCTGTCTCTCCCTCCGTCTCTCTCCGTCCCTCAGCGCTCCCGCGGCGGCTCCTTCTCCCTCGCGTCTAGCACCTGTTTCTACCTCCTCCCCCTCTGAATCCCTCCCCGGCGCGCTCTCGCTCCCGCAATTCCTCACCCTAGGCCTTCTCCTCTTCTTATTCTCTTTTCCCTAATCATTCCTCCTTCTTGTTGCCGCATGCACTCATTTCTCTGTACTTAACTCCCCCCCTCTCGCTCCTTCCGCTCTTCCATTCCTCTGCTATAATTCCACCTCGTACTTGTTGTTTATCCGTCTATCTTTATAATTTCTATCCTTAATAATTCCTCGTCCACCGATCGCGTATGTTTCGTTGTCAAAATCCCTCGCTCCTTCCCATAGCTTTCTCTTACTCCTCGAGCAACATTGTGCCATGTGTTTGCGTCCGTGTCTCTCTCTTTCTCTCTTTCTCTCTCTCACCTGTTCTTTATTCAGGTACAACGTATTTTTTTTCGCGATCGGTACCGATATCTCTCTTGCACCACCTTTGTCAGCCATTCTCCCCTTCTCCACCATCTGCTCGTCTCCCTCTACGAGTTCTGTTCCGCACGCTGCTTCGTTTTACCTGCTCGCGGCCACTCGCCTGATCGCCCCTCTCTCTTCCTCCCTCTCCGACTCTTTCTCGGGATCTACGTTCGGTACAGTGGCTGCTACAAGCTGTCATTTTATCGACGAAAAACATCAAGAGAGCATGTTTGTCCGGATGGAGAACACTGGTCAGCCCGCGCTGACTTCGAAAATGTTTTCATAGGCTATGTAAATTTCCCGATAACATGTTTTGCCGACTCCTGAATTAGTATTGGAGATATAGACAGAAGAAATATAAAACGACTGATTTGATAAACGCGTGACATGTTTTGTGACATTAACATTTCTCACTTTTAACGATTGTATTTTATCAGAAAATAAAATCTGACGTTAGTAACGCGTACGCTGGCAAATATCTCTATGGCTAGGAAATCGAATCAGATTACGAAAGAGAAATTTCCGTCTCTGGAGAGTACGCTTGGGCACAAGATCTATTGTTTCCTGTCGACTAGATGGGAATTAATAGTGTAAAATGAAATAAGGAGTTTGCAAGTTTTTGTAATTCAACATATTTCCGCCTTTCCTTTCAAAGTCTTTGTACACAATTTGCTAAGAACATATAAATTTGATTTTTTTTCTAACAATCAGTAACTACCGACTCGAGTTGTCAAAATGTATTATGTGAAGATTTTATTTTTATATTTCATTTATATTAATCTTCGCGTATTCCCATAATTGTTATATCGTGAGGAGTACGTCTTTTAAATTAATTAATCGATGCTTCTATCTAAAAAGTACCGATTGGGATCAATAAATCATGCAACATAATGAAAATTTATTCTTTTGTATATATAACGTGTTCTTCACTCTTGAAAGGTGAAGTGTTTTCGCGCAATATCGAAAATTCTTTTATCGTATTGCGAGATATGTAAATTATTCAGATACCTTTTGCTTGATCTGATATATAAAAAACAAGAAACAACGCATCCAGAGATTGTCGAAGGAACTTTCATGGTCTACTGTACCCGACGACCTCTGCGTGGCCGGCAGCCGGCGGAGACATAATTGCGGCTCGTAATCATGCTGCCGAGCCCGAGGGTATTCCTCGTCCCCTCTCTTTAACCCTCGTAGCTCGTTTCTACTTCGTCTTCCTTTCGTTCTGTCATACCCTCTCGTCTCTCTCACTCACGCGCTCTTTCCCCCTTATCTTTGCTTTGCGTTTCTTCAGTTTGAAACGAGTAAAATGTAATAACGTTACGTCCGCGGAAGTTAAAGGCCCGAGTAGGAAGCCCGAAAGGGAAGAGATTTGATAGACATCGAGTGAAACCCCTCGGAGCAATGAGGATTCCAAGGACCTGTTTAGTTCGACGAGGCAAACGCGAAAGGAGGGGTAATTTAAAAATATACGAAAGGAGGTTTTTATTCTTATATGAAAAATACAATGAACCTACATGATTAATTGTCTTGTTTATCATGAAGAGATACCATCGAGTTAATTTTTAGTTGCTTTTAGAAACAATCACAATTACATTGCCATTGTGTCAGAAATTTATTTTAAAAATAACGAAAATAGTAGTAATGTATTCACTATATTGTCAGATTAATTTCATAATCGCGTGAGACACGGGACCGTGAAAGAGATCGCAGATTAACAAGGAAACTTTACATTCGATTACTAATGTTATAATGCATATGGTCATTCCGTAATAACAGCACGTTTCGCAAATATGCTCGGTAGCTGCTACCGCTTTTGATAGCTATATTATCGCGAGAAACGCCGGGCTAAGAACGAGGTGGACGAACGTAAGTCGGACTACGCGCGTTCGGTGCGTATCACACGCGCTATTACCCCTAGAAGATACGGCTCGCCGCACCGCGTCGACCGTTTTACGACCAAACGTTTATTCGCCATTTCGAGCCTCTTAACGTCCGCCGCGGAATATCGAGCTTAATATATCGGGACGTGAACTGCTCGCCTCTCTCCCGCTTCGTTCCTCTTCCACCACGCCCTCGTAGTTCCTATTAAACGTATTATACATATTTGCGGGTACCGCATCGAGAAAGCCAAGACGAGAGAGTTGCACGAGAAGTTTCGAAAGGTCCGTCCCATGATTCGACACGAAAGAAATATGCCGATGGCGATTGGATCGCGTCCTTGTGACGGAAATATACGTTTACTGAAGATTAAATTAGCAAACGTCGGCCTATAACGATCTACAACGATCTTAATCAGATAGATATTTTATAATTGCATCTTACGCCGTTTGACCTTTTTCTTCGTTCTTTTTTTCAAGGGAACGATTAATTATCTTGGAGTATTAATATATAGATAAATATTTACTTTATTCTCAAAGATATATGTTAAGAAGATTACAATTTGTAAAAACAATTTAATTTACAGAAATAAATTATCGCACAATAATATACATATTCCTTTGAAAATTGAAATATTATTGAAAGTAAAATATTATTCAGCTTTATGTCTTAAATACTTTTTTACTTTGATTTGTTAAAACACATGTATACATGTATTTATATTTATATCATATTACTTATTTTATCATTAAGGATATATAAAATATCTTAAATGGTTGTGTCTTTCTTAAGGAAATATTTTCTTAAACGTTTGTATGGAGTAATACGTTCTCATTAAGAGACAAAAAATGTTAATCAACACAAACCATCTCATTAAGAGACAAAAAATATAAATCAACACAAGCCATCAATACGAGTTAATACGCGAAAAATTTCGATTGAAACCGTTCGAATCTCGTCTCTCTCGGAAAAGTATAAAGGGGGACCCTTATGACCGGGTGTAGCCGATTAGGGATGCTATTAAATATATACGCGCGCGGTGCAACAGGTACACGACCTGAAACAGGCAACAGCCGGCCGATGTTATTGCTCTCAGGAAGACGGTAGCCGGGGTAATTGATTATCTTGCGCCCTTTATACGTTACGAGCTTGCCCTACCTCTTAAATCCAGCCTGCGCGATCTAAGAGATGCGCTCTCCTCGCATTTTCTATACCCGCAAATTATACGGCGGAATCGACGTTAGTTTCAAGGGAAAAAAGAGTTAAACCGAACGAAAGTGGTCTACTCCACCGAGATGAGGGATCGCGGTATATGCAAAGGAGAAACACTATAAAAATGGACGAAGGCATTCATAAAAAATAATTTACATCGCGTATCCTTCATTATATTCGTGGTATTATTATTTTCTAATAGCAATACGATTCGTATTAAATTATTATTATTATTATCTTAATAATTCATCTTTGCAATTTGCGTGGTGCGAATTCTACAACAACGTGAAATGTATAACAATTTAATGTATATGAAATTGCAAGAAAATATCGGAACACCATGTCTTTTTCTTCGCTGAGTAGTAAATCGTATTTTTAATGAATATTAAATTAGTAATTTACGCATTTAAATATCAAAGAGATACTATCAAGAAACTCAGCCAATAAAGTTACACACATATTTATTTTATAGCACTCTTTGTAATTTTATTTCATACTTTAACTTTAATTAGATTAACCTTGAGGGGACCGAAACTCAATTTTTTGGCTTTACAGCGATCGTATATTTTTCACTTTGGCATATATATTAAAGTTTTAAACTAAAAACTATAAAAGTCACTGAAAAAAATTTGTCCATCCCTAAAGGTTAATTTAATATACCGAGTTCATAGTCACGTATATCAAAATGATAAAAATATGTTTTGAAATGTATGGTAATAATAAAATCAACAAAATTTGCATATATATATATTCACACATATTCTATTGTACGTTCACGTAATGTCGAATCTTGAGCGAAAGGGAGTTCGAGGTAATATAAATCGATTAAATCCCTAATTCAGGTACGGAGGTTTCGCGTTGCTGCGATAGATTCCAAACTCAAACAAGGCGACGCAATAAGTTACAAATTAATTACAGCGCTTATGACGCATCTTTTTATTTCGAAGTGGCGAACGAGAACGGCCTCGATTCCACGTGGCAGCGATGCAGGCGCGTGCACTTCCGAGGGCGGCGAGGCCTGTCTTCTCAGTTTTATGTGGCGTATCTGCCTTAAAGAAGCCTCCTCTTTCCGTCGACGTATTATGGTTAAGCTGCCGCGGTGCTCTCCTGGAGGCCGCTTATTCGCCTCTGTTCGACCGCAGCTTCTGGTCTCTCGCGAGAGAGATTACAGAGATAATGGGGCCTGAGTAGCTGCAACGCGGTCCCCGCTCCTAACAAATTGCTGGGTTCATTCATCCTATCTCGACGATATATACAGGAAAAAACTAGCCACGCTAGCTACTCACGGCGGTACATGCGTGTAACTTCGTCCTTTCTCGCGTGGTTAATCGTTACGGAATACTAGGTTCCCGTCTCCACATCCGAGAATCTCCGTCCAAGCTGCGCCGGCTATCAACGACAGATACTGGAAACGCGTACTTCCCACGCGTCATTCAACACGCGATAATCGGAAATTTCCCATAGAGGCCTTCGGAACGAAATTCTTCTATTTGACCATTTATTTAACCGTTGAAAAAGCGGTCGCCGCGGAAGAAGAAAATTTCTCGTTTCCCGTATATCGTGTGACTTTGTAAGAGAGTTCTGGATTATCGCACGCGTATTAATCATGGATAATTATATGCTTTATATTCTTCAAAGAGATATCGGGGCGTATAAACACATGCCGCATTAATAATTCTAAACAAACGCGGGGATCATAAATCTTCAATCTACAGTTATTTAGAGCACATTGGTTATCTCATTCGTATCACTATTCTCTAAGACCATTACACTTGTTGAAAGCTTTACTCCTTGTATTAACATTTCAAACGCTCAGATATGTATATATATATATATATATATATATATATATATATATATATATACATATATATATATACACACATATATATATATATACACACTCACGTCTTGTGCTGTATGCGTAGCGTGATTCACGTTTTTCAAGAGGTGATAATATCCATATTAATCAGTGACTAATACACGTTTAACGGCAACCGAGATTTTCCTTTCTTAAACCCGTTCTGTCTCCGCGGCGACTCTGATCTATCGATTGTATCTATTCGCGTAGAATTAACTTTTGCTTGGAATTTGTTCTACATTTCTCAATAACAGCTATATTTCCTCTTACTGATTTTTCGCAACGAATTATGCGGTAATTCTCAAGTATTTTTAGAGACACGTTAATACTTCCATTTTGCTCAATCCGTTTTATCGCTTCTCCGCAAGACTTCACTTGAGTAAATATTTATTCGAGAAATGTATATTCTCGCGAATTTAAAGTTATTTGCGATCGGTTTTTAATATTGATTGACGATTGTGTAAGCAAACATATACATAGCATTATCTCCCAAGCAGCCTCTAGCCAGAGACTCTCTGCCTAAATACGGCTAATTCAGAGAGAATCTTCGAATACTCCTGTCACGTAACACGTTAAAGCAGATAGTGATCTATCGAATAAATTTTGCGATGGTCATTATTTATGACGAGACTTTAACGCGATGCAAGTTATCCGCGCCATTTGCTGAATAAATTATTTACTTTTAGCAACTAAGTCTAAACTCGTTGTGGCTTTTTACGTGACCGGTTTAATCAATGTGGCTCTTTTTCATTACGATCGACTCGAACTATCGCAACGTACGTCGGGTATTCGATAAGAGAAGCGCGTAGGCACAGGACCTGATACACCAGCACGTGGAAAGAAGCGTCGATAAGACGCGAGTCGATATACTCTTTGACATGTTTGCGTCGATCCCATAAATCGATAGCAAGTCGTTGCATGATTTGCATGAATTAATAAACAGGGTGTGCCACATAACCACTGTACGATGGTTTATAATAACAAATATTCTGGAGATTTAATTAAAATCGGAAAAATTTAATGCAATTTATAAATAATTAGAATGAACTGGTAATTTTGTGCATCGATTACTATTTCAATTAATTAAATTGTGCAAAATGTCTGCTTTTATAGTTATTGTTTCGATTATTTTTAACTTGTCGCTTAATGGTACGGATTGGCATTTGCTAATTATATAAACATTTTTTTGTTTTTTGTTAATATACATTCTTATAATATATGCATATTGAAAGAACCTCTTTCCATAAGTCACATAGGTTTTTCACTGTCTCCATGCTTTCCAAATTTCCATTTGCTCTTCTAAGTTTTTTGTTGCATTCGTATAACATAGTTAAAACATAGTTAATTATAATCGTGCATTTTAATCGTCACAATAGAATAATTCCTGTACTTTGCACGACGTTATTAATCTTAGTCACACAACGCGCACTTTGTCACTTTACATCATGACGAAATCTCATTAAAACGTGATAATAAAAAAAAATAGTTTATGATTCACTCTATATATAATTCGCATATTATTTCGCGCTTTCAATCCGAGTGACGAATAAATTACATTTAATTCAATGAAAAAGTCAAAGCTTAATTCGCATACAATTCGAATCTAATTATTGTTAAAGAAATCTATTATTATCCGCATATGTGTAAATGCAGCGATAATATTATACTTTATGATTCCTATCTTTTATTGTTTCGATATTTAAGTGAGAAAATAAATCGCAAAAAACATATTTATAAAATATTTATTTTGATGAAAATAATCACTTTTTTTTATTTTTTGTATCACTAACAGCGTTATTATTATTTATTAATTACAAATATTGTTGATCGTTCAAAAATAATCGCATTTCGATGTATAATTCGGCGACATACGAAGCAGCACGCGTCGTGACATGATGACTCTCGCCGGGTGAATGACAATAATACAACGTGCTTGGCGACCTTTAGGTACGCGGCAGCGCTCAGTTTTACCAAACAAATATCAAGGTCGTACTCGTTATAAAATATTTAATAAAGTCAAAACTCTCCTTCGCCAGTAAATAATAATAAAATTGGCCAGATGGGTTGAAAAAAATATTTAATGTTATCTTTACAAAATAATTGTATATACCGAATAACTTTTCGTTTCTTGTATTTTAATTTATTTTTACAAGTAAGCTGTTAACATTTTGCACTTTTTAAACTTTCATTAACATTATTCTAAAACGATGAATTCTGCTTAATTGAGAAAGCGTTCTAAATTAAAAATATTGTTACATTAATTTTAACTTAAATCTTGATTTTTGACGAGATAACTTACTTTAACCTGGTACGTTTCTGTTATTCTATTCTGTGTTTATAATTTGTATGCAGCAGTGATAATCTTACAAATCGAACAAAATTTCTTTTAAAGACCATTTCGCAAAAATTATTTTTTTCCGTTTAGTTAGTTAATTGTATTATTAGAAATTAGTGCGCTTCGGTAACTTTAAAAGTATACAAAATGACTTCCGCGTTTAGATAAAATCCATCACGGTTCTCGCTTGATCTTCTTAATCTCGGTTTTGTTACCGCATCCGACTAGAATCTATGACGTATTCATGCTCCGTTTTCGCGATTGTGCTAGGATTTAGCCGCTAGTTTACGTTGTGTCGCTTTGAAGAAAAGCGTTGATACGTCTTTTTATTACGAGAGTTTGCACAAAGTAATAAATCTACTTTCGTGAACACATTTGTTGTTAATGTCGTTTACATATTTATTATATATTATCGTTTTTAAGAAATACACACTGCGAATAATACTTAAAAAGACGTACGTACGAAATGAAAAATACGAGAACTGAATACGAGAAAAGAAATTTTCAGTGCTGATAAAAATGTGAACATAAGATCGTTCAAATTACGGATAGACATATAAACGATAAGAATAAGGTGAGTGTCGTTTAAAAAACAGTTTAGAATTGTATAATTCTATAATACTTTGTGCTTTATTTACCGCAATATCATCATTATACTACGTTAAATATTATATACACGTTTCGTAAAAAAAATTTGGTATCTGTTGTCGATTAAATTTCAAAGTGATCGAAATTTTTTTAGATGAAGATTCAGTTACTTTTGAAATGCTTTGTCACGTAAGTCTCTCACATCAATGCACATCGAGCACAATGATCTCCGCGCAAATCTCGCGCTATATCGTCGAACAATAGCTACTGACTCGCGACTCGCGTGCCGGTATCGATGCTAGAGTTCGGACGGATATGCGGCATCTTATGTAACAGATGCGGTTTCGCGGTGATCGTCCTAGCAGCTGATGCGTAGGAGTGGCCGAGTGAACCAGTTGACAACGTTAAACTACCGTCCATCCGTTTTCTCATCTTTTTGCTCCTGCTTCGCAACGTTTTCGCTCTACCCCTTCTCGGCGAATCTTCTTCCACGAGACTCGCCACACGACCAGCACGCATCAGTTTAACCATCTCTCTGCATGAACTACCTTCCAGCTATTTTTCCTATTCCATTCTCAATATCTATCGTTTTTGCTCTTTAAAAGCTCTCCGTTTTTATTTTGACTTATACTACTTCTTCTAAAGCATCTTTCTTAATTTTTTTCTTTGCGATCAATGCTACAACTATTCATCATTAGAATTACAGACAAAAAATCGTGTCAAATTCTCTTTTACATGTGCTCAACAAATGAAAAGTAATAACAAATCTGCATTTTATATAGATTATTTTATCTATATTTGATTTCTAATCTAGAAATATTGATATAAACGCAGTATTATTAAATTGCATTTATGTTCATAGTTTTGAAACACTGCAGAAACTTACAAGTTAAAGTCTCACCGCGAAAGAGAAGTAAATAAGGAAAAAAATAAACGACACTTTCAAATAGAGGTCGAAGCTATGTTCTATATTCAGGAAATGTAATACCTTGCTATTTCCATTTTGAATAATGACGGAGCAAGAAAGAAAGAGAGGACAAGTTAATGCGCGCACCGATGTGACATTAATCTAACGACTTTTCTTACAAATTTTATTATCTGCTATTTACTACGCAATAGTACCCTACTGCAATAATAATTACGGGGTGATTCATTTGCGTGTAGCTCATTAGTCTTTAATTTTTTCGTTGACTGCCATCCTCACTCATTAACTCGTACATGAGATTACTGGTACTCGAGGAATATCTGTCACTTACAGTTCTTCCGCGATGAAAGCCGTGTTTCTTTCACCATTTTCTTGCTTATCCAACGACCAATACCACACCGGTCGATCTTACACCGTCCGTACTCTGACCAGTTCCTACTCCGCTTTTTTCTCCCCTTCACCTTCCTCCCCTGTTCTTCCTCGCTTCTGCTTTCTTCTTTCTTGTTTCACCGAGTAGCGTCTTACCTCTAAGCACAGGGAGTTTTCGCTCAGGACGTGCTCAGCACAATATCGTTAGTCTCAGATTAGCGTTTTCCTTAGCATTATATTTATCCGTTAGATCATCTTTGGTGCGTAACTGTTACTTATAATGAAACGTGTGAAACATAGCATTAGCAAGCAGCCATTTCGCATTACCGTTACACGAATAATATAGATATATCATTACGTAGTAGCCGATGAGGTATGAATTCATAATTCGAATTTATCTTCGTCGTACATGTTTAACATGAGAGGCGCGTGTATGTAAATTAAGGAATAAATGAATTAAAAACCGCGGACATTTCTCACGCCGTGCGATCGGCGCGATATTCCAAGTTTAAACGCGCGCATACGTACATTAATAGCGTTAATTTGAATCGTTGCGAAACACGGTTTCCCAGTTGTCCCAAACATGAATTTGTTACCAAGTCCGTGTTGCTACCCCATCAATCTCCCAGGAGGAGTCCACCGAGCTGCGCGCTTTTTTCGAGCGGATGCCGCGGCGCGCGAGCTCGCGTTGATTAGCGCTATATCGTTAAACAAATAAAGTAACGAAATATATAATTGATTCCACCCAGAAAACGTCGCCTCGGACGGAGAAGGCGAACAGGTTTTCACCGCGCAGTAGTCTAGATCGTCCTGCGCGGCGTGAGGGAATCGAGACGCTCCTAGAGAACGCTGTTGGTACACCTCGAAGAAGAGGAAGATGCATCAACGGCGGCAAACGAGTTTTCGCGGCGATCCGTTTGCGGTAATCGCCGATGCAAATAATTGTACTTACCGCGCCGAGTATCCGATCATTCTAATATCGCGTATCGCGATACCCCTGAATATCCCCTTTCAGAGTTTATGATCGGTTATGAAGATCTTACCGCTTTCGATTAATTTATTCCGTGGCTCGCGTCACAAAAGCGACGATTTTTTTATGTATCAATTTATTTCTGTTGCAAATAATGCGACTAATAACTTCCTTCCTGCGATGAAAATATGACGTGGCTCTGATCTTTTCTGGAAATCTGTAGTTTCAGCTCGAAACGGTTCATTTGATACATGAATGATATCAATGTGTTTACTGATTGCGGAACTCGTAAATTATCAATGTGAGTCTTATAATTGTAGTAACGGAAAATGTCGGCGTAGTAATCGAGTTCGATATCGCATAAACTCTTTGAATCTATCTTGAATTATGATTTGGTGAAAAATATCAAAATTGAAGAAAATTAAAAGTCATTGGATTAAAAATAATCACATATTGCTATATACATACATGGATATACCACATCACGTATATACGTCATAAATATATGATCATTAGTTATACGTTACATCAGCGTGTCGAGAACATGTTATCGAAGCGATTTGCTCCCATGTTACCTGTTCTGATAGCTTGCGAGTTTAAGGTAAAATCGAACGGTGGAAGCAGAAGAGCGCAGCAGGAGAGCTGGGATGCTGCACGCGAGCAAGGTGGGGAGAAGAGCCACGCGATCGAGATTTATTTATAAGTCGGCGAGCTCGAGTTCGCTTCTACATTCTCCCGCTTCCTCCCTTCTTCCTCCGGAGCTCCACCTGCTCACAATCTCTTCCTACGTTTCTCTCTTTCTCTACGTGACTACTTCTTGCTGTTGCGATACCCGCCGGTGTTGTCGGCCGTAACATAAGATCAGACAACGAGAATTTCTTCATCCTCGCATTATACGGAATATCTCTTTTTTTTTTGTTTTTACAGAAGTTAAACATATTCGCTAAAAGAATTTACGTGCGCATTTAATTAATGTTTGCTGAAACATATTATTAACGGTCGTGTTACAGCCATTATAACAGATTTAGATTGTCGTTATTATTTTAAGCTTTTTGCACGTAAAACACTACATTGCGAATTGTAAAACAGGATTTCAGTTTCACGCCATTCAGTGCCAGGCCTGAGTATATCGATTTGAAAAATTGTGCTTACGTATTGATTGCGTCAAGATACTGAGACAATTGCGAAAGTGAAAAGTTGCAGGGTGGGAAACGACAAGGTGGGTTTGCTCGCGAGAATGTTGTTGATCTTTTTCACAGCGAGAGCACACATAGAGTAATGTGACTCAGCATTCGGTAATTGCACGCCCTTGACAAGAAGAATGTAGCCTGCACTCGGAATTATAAGTGTTAAGATTCAACATAGCATAAAGATGTATGCGACATCATTAAAAAAAAAATATATGGCATGTCGGATGAAAAGTAAACGCCATTTTCCATCGAGCGGAAACTTTTTAACCATCTGTTTATTATTTCTATTCTAATTAGTAGGAGGATTTTAAGAAGAATATAGAAAGAAAGGGAAAAAGAGTCGAAGAGGAGGAAGGAAGGGAGGGCTAATAGTAAGATGGAAGTAGAAATAGAGGAGGTGTAAAGAAAGTGCAAAGATTGTGAGACGTAACTAGTCCAAAAAGTAAATAAATATAAGATGTGGACGAATGAGTGTGGAATAAGAAAATTGTAAACCAAGTCCCTTCTTGACTGTATATGCTGAAGTAATAAATTCTATTCTATTCTATTTGGTGACATGCATCAAAATGTAGTTCAGGCAGCTTTTTCGATGTTGTGTTCTGTTTTAATAACACAATCAATACATCGAATATTTTATAAAAGCGCAAAATTTTTATAAAGTCGCAAATAGAATTGTTCAATTATTCAGTAATATATTTTATCCTTTTGCGATTTTTCTCAATATATTTAACATTTGCATGATTGAAAGAAACACAATTTTATCGAAGATCTTAAAATCAAAATATCCAAGCATTTCGCGCTTCATCTGTGCGCAACAGGTTTTTCTCCTTCTGGATTTAATTTTGCCGGATCTTATCGTTAACGAGAACGTGAGTGGAAGATAATGGGCGGTTAATTAAACACGAAATAAACGTTAAGACAGCGTCTATTTACGATGTACGCGGTGCGTGCCGGCTCGCTTGAGCGGAGCAGATGCGTGCGCGCGGCCCATTCGCGTGTCTGGCCTTCCCTCCGTCTGGCCGCGACTCGATTTCGCGAAAAGCTAATTAAAAGTCGAGGATTGGCGAGCAAAGTACTTTCGGTACTTCGGTTCTCATCAACGATTCGTCACTCTGCTCAAGCGATCACTCTCGTTCCCTTTGCTAAGTAATTAGGGTGGAGCGAAAGGAGATCACCTCGCAAAATCGGCCAGTCGACAGTCGGCCAGAGTTTCTCGAGATTGTGTACGAAAGATCGCGTTTTAGTCAGTTTGTAGTTAAAAAGATTTGTACATAGTTTATATTCCACACGTACGAAACAGCGTGAAGAATTAACAATATTTTACGTACAAAATCTAAAATCTAAAATATCTAAGGCATATCCAAAAGGAATTCATATAAGATAATTTAAAATACGTGAATTTGAAATAAACACGACAAAATATATGTCGTATATATATATATCATTAATTATATTCATATATGCAATTTGAAATAATACGAATCCTTATATTAATGAGTTTATGTTAAACGACCAATTGATTTTTCGTCAGTGACAAATTTCTTATCCCGTACGTCAATATCTTAATAAGAAAAACATGAGAGTAATTAATTGTAAAGTCAGAGAGAAATAAGAATAATCGTCAAGAGAGAATAATTTGAAGGGCATAGACTTTGGGTGTATCCGTAAAAAAATTTATGTAAATTGCAACTGTGCAACAGGGATTATCGCGCTGTGTATCGCGGACGATGCTACGAGAAGGTATCTAAATATCAAGCGCGCGCACAACAGGCAGGTAGAAGCACTCATGGAACAGGTTCGAAGTTACTCGGGAACTGGTCAAGCAGCGAATAGGAACAACAAGAGATATTATCCGATTGTACGGCCGATTGCCGGCAGGCGTACGTAACGGTACCGATCATGTCACCGATTCGAGCTTTTGAGATTTGGCCTTTTGCATGCGCGTCTTACCAAAAAATTCAGAACCGAAATTCTCTCGCAATTAAAGTAAAGATCTTATACCGGCGCAGCGTCATTTTTTTACCAAAGGTGAGCTATACATTCCAAGCAACTTGTGCAGCAATACCTGGAAAGACCAGTCCTGGTTACCAAAAGAGATGGAAAAGAAATAGAAATCATACGTTGCAAATGTAATCACAAGTTGAAAATGTAAACGCTGGAAGATTCGTAATCGATTTCTCATTTTTAAAGTTCTTCAAGGTGGAATCTCAATTTTTATTTATTTCTTCCAACCGTATCGATTATAAAACGTACGATTATACGTACATATCTGTGTACCGTCAAAAGACCAGTTTAAAATTGAATGCTACCTGCGCGAAAATTCGAGCTTCGAAAGCGTGGCAGTTCGATTTCCGCGGCATGTCCATTTAAAACGCGCGGACAAGTGCGATGCGAAATGCGATTGCACATCGTCGTCTGCCCCACTAACTAACATCGTCAGTTTGCGCAATGCTCCGTCAGACGGGTTGGCCGGGATGAGGTCATGGCTGCCGTCGCTTGGCAGCCCAGTGGTGCAGCGCGGAGATGGATGACGGTGTGCTGATGGAAAACTTCTCATCTCGCTTCCTCCCCTTCAGTGTCGGCCGCGTTTTCCTCTTGCTCGCTCTTGCACAAGCCGCCGGTGAATCGACGCGTGGGTGCAGGTTGGAGGCAGATAAGATACGGGAGGAGTCTCGTTTGTCCAATCCTCGGTGGCTCTCCTCTCCTCTCGTTTCGTTGCCTCTCCGCGAGGATTTAACGGTCGGGAAGAAGAGGGACGCGGCGCGTCTCGCGCGCACACATTGGATCGGTGGACAACTTTATCGCTTCGCGTTCTCCATCATGGCACTCGTTATCCGTACAATATATCAGGCCGAACAACATGTAAAAGATGTAATTATTTTTGCATTGTCTTCGAGCGTTCGAGAACCTTCTTTAAATGAAATTACGTTTTAGAAAAATTCCAAGCAATCTAAGCGCGCAATCTTAAATCAATCTTAAGTGGCACACTGTAGAGATGTCTAAAAGACATCTCCAGGCTCAATCTTTCAGGTATTTGTACACAGTTTGAATTTTTCCATTCCAAAGATATTTCAAGGAAATATGATTACTCTGTAATTTAAGAGATTTACTTTAATAATTCTATTTCTCACGAGAACTTGTTTGTTCAGAGATGTCCTGTAAGTTTGTGCTGCCACTTAACGAATTTGATCCGAGAGATTATAGCTTCTTCAAGGTATTTTGTGAATGGTATTTTGGAATATTTTCCTGCAAATTGCTGTCCGTGACAGGAAGATTGCAAGCTCGTGCATCGTGTATTCTCCAACTCCGGAATCTACGAATCTCTTAGATATCGTCAAATTTAAGGCTGTTATGAGTTTTTTATTATCCAATTTATTTTAAAAAATTTTTATTTGTTTGCTTCTTTCATCCTTCCGCAAGGATGTGAAAAATTATTCTCAGAGATATTAATAGAGTCAGTTAATTAAACGTAATACAGTTTCGGTGTCAACGACAAGCAACTCGTCGTCTTTATCGCAAGTTATCGATTAATTGATCACACATATTCAATGTATTGGCGAGATAAAAATGCGAGAGTGTTGCGTCTATTTTTTTTTTTTTTGCATTGAGTATTTCACGCAATACTCAATGATCGCAGCGCGGTGGTGAACAACGAGCCAGCGTTGCGGCACGAGGGGACCAATGACGTCACCCTGTCACGCCTCGGCGGGCACCTGTTCCGCCATTAACATTAGCTTGGGTGTTATCTACGAGTATAGACCCGAAGGGAACGCACTTTCGACCGAACACGAGAAGGCAATTGTCTTCGGCCGCTGGACACGGCCGCCATCCTAGAGACGAAGAAAAATAAAGAAAGAAAGAGAGAGAGAAAGAGACATTTCGGCATATGCCGCTGGGCTCGGTCCGCCTTCGTCACGCTTCGTTGAATCCTGGCATGCCTTTGTTTCTTCTGTATCAGACAAACGCCAATTATTTTTTCGCCTTAACTCTGCAGCTATGGCTGTTCGGTGGTCTCGTTTAATTTTTACACGGTGCTCTTAATTTTGACATTTTTTATGATTTATTTGCTGATCAATTTGGCAGCAGTAGCTCTCGATTTTCTCTCAACTTTTGTCACCGCGTGGGAAATTTTATTAATTCGGTTTATTCGGTTATTCAGCAATAAGATGGTACGTATTCAATTTGATGAAGTCGTCATAGAAATGCATAGAACGAGAACGCGGACGCTTTCGTTCCACCTTCTCGGGCTTGTTTCAATAACAATACGACCGGTATGTTAATTGACGCGGTCGTATGTAATTAATGTCCATGTGTACAGGAGCTCTGCGTTTGGGCGCCCCCTTTCTACGGAATTCACCGGGGCGATCTGTTATTGAAAAGGCGCGGCGTGTGTGGGAAATTGGAAGGAAACACCGAGACACTCCGGGACACGTGGTTACAGGTGTTCAAACGATGCACGCGGGAATGTATCACAGGTGCTGCTCGTTCACGCGACTTCTTTATTATCGTTTCGCATCGTAAATGGCTATTATCGGCCTGGGAGGGTAGTTTAGAAAGTCGAGGGTAAACGGTCTTTCTTTTCACGCGTGTATTAAACTTTAACCGTCCTTCTGTTACTACGCGTTTCGCATTTAGAAGTTAAAGGTTCGCATATATTAGATTTAATGGGCATTAAAATGTAACGAAGGTATTACACAAAATATATATATAAATATATAAAGTAGGAATTTCTTTATAGCATAGTTGAGACATTCTCCAGTATTTTTTCCTGTTTTTCTCCCTGTCAGTTTTTGCTCTGTTTTTTCTGAATTTCATTCTTAATAAAAACCGAGAAGTCGATCTCGGCATGCCTCTATAAATTATTTATAGAGAACAACTCATAATTACGCACATTCAAGTTATATGCACAAAAGTAAATCGAAAGATTTCTACTTTTAAACGATTTGAGGAATTTATGTCATTTTCTGAAAAAAAAATCGAATGTTTCTTGCAAACATTATATCTCGTTCGAAAGACGGATGTCCCAATATAACGTACGGCAGGTAAACCTGCATAGCAACTCGAGGGAATAGCATTGTTCGGCACAGCAATCGTCGAGAGAGAAACCGCCACTGTGAAGAATTACCACTAATAAAAGAGAATTCGTAACGCAATAATTCGTTTCTCATTCTGTGAAAATTAATTATCTATCCTGGTTTGCCCTGCACGTCCAGTGCACCGTACGGATGGAATTTGCACGCGAAAAAGCAGAAACCGCGTCAATATAATATTAATTCACAGCTTATCCGTTTTATTCATATTCTCACATCAAGCAACGAGTTTGACTTTTAGATATATCTAGAGATCGATACATTTTATTTTAGATGCCATGATAGGTCCAGATGTGTTGAAATTTCATTTCCTACTTCCTTATACAAAGAGAATCTAAAAACGTCGTTCAATTTTTTAAAATTTATTTCTAAACGTTCAACGAAATAAATCCAAATAGTGCAATCTCGTTTTCTGGTTTCCGGTTTCTCGCGATTGAATGGCCCTTCGTAAAATTACATCGCAAGGTGATACTGGCGACGCGATGAGAACCCTTGTAGCAGTTTTAGTGGCGACGGCGACGGGCCGGTCTGTCGAGCGTTCGGACAAAAACCGGCGTGGGAGCGAGTGCACGCAGGCTCCCACGAGTGTGCATTGTGCGTGATACACATCTATACGTCATTTACCTACCCACCTACCTACTCGCTTAACCGACTACCTTCATTTTTCACCGGCCAATGCGCTAACCGCGCGCGGCCACCGTCTGCGCGATATTCGCCCAGACCTGTGCTCTAATTGACCACCATCCGTGAAAAATCAAACAAGTCAAAACCGAGCCTGAGAACCATAACTTGGGAGTCCTAAAGCGTTTATTCATCTCTAACGCAACATATGCGTATATCTATGTGTGTGTTTATGTGCAACTACGAAATTACCCGTTCGATAACTTTTTGTCAAGCATAGATATGATTATAGATATGACGGTAGAAAACATTGTCCTCGTTTTCTTGAAATAACAAAGATACCGTCGACAAAGATATCTCTCAAAATATGACAGAGATTGAAAAAAACGAAAGATTTACACGCGCGCTACGTGTGAGACGTTGCTCAAGAATTAAAAATCTTGCGAATGCACTACATATACGAATTTTTATCCTCGCGTGAAATTCGTTAAAAAAATTCCTTGACTGTTTTCAACAATTTAATTAACGGCAAATCGATCGCATTCGCCAATCGTGTTTTTGCGACTTGTACGCAGAGTGGAGCGCTCGGTCCATCGATGATATCGGTGGAGCGTGATAAAGCATCGAAGGGATGAAAGCGAGGACTAATGATAGCTCCGGGCTACGGTAATCACCTCTCTGCTGATTTCGAAGTGACTGCTTCGTGGCGACGAGTCTGAAGGCTTATTTGCCACGATTTAATTAATTGCTCTTCGGCTTAATCCAGTCGTCGTCGCTCTTCGCGCCGCAGGGAAGCTAATTCCTCGCGCGTCTAACATTTCGGGTATCATCCGTTCTCTTGTTTTGAATCAGTCGTTGCGCGACATTCGAGCGACATCAGTGAAAATATCACCGCGTGACGATTGATCATAAATTTGAAGTACAAATTTAAAAATATCACGCGGCTTGAAAGGATGTAAATAGCGAATTTAGAAAGTCCAATGTCTTAATTATAAAATATAAAATATTCATGAATACATTTTATATTATTGTATAATTGGCGCGCGGAGACATCGATCTCTCGTGGTGATTTAATTACTACTTTAAGCAAAAACGTGTTTATTAACAATTCTTTAATTGTCTTTCTCGAACATTAATGTAGTGTCTGTCATTTATAATTTGTACGCGTCGATCGGTCAAGTCTCTTTTTTCACACATGACATCTTATATTAATCTAACGGAAACTTACAACACACATTATAGCTAATATATTGCGCTTGTACAGCGAATTAGATCTCGAGGGGGATGGGGGGGGGGGAGCAAACGGTGGCGGTGAATGAAATCACGTATGTGGTTGCTCAACGTGTGTTCGTGCATAAAACCGGAATTCTCAGATAAGACCGAGATATTTAAAAGTGTACGAAGCTAATGGCAATTTACATGTATGCGAGCGTTTTTCTATTCAACAAGCATTGCCAAGTAGTGACGGAAACGAGGTCCTGATTTCAATGTATCAGACATTTATACCGAACTGCATTAAATTGATTGTTGAAAGAAAAAATATCGCGTCATTTCGATTACTGTAAAATTCTCTCTCTTGGTCTCGAGATAAAAATTTCTTATTAATATCCATTTCTATCACTACATTATTTAAATAAATTCTTATTATTACGTTAATTGTAATACAGAGTTAGGTGAGATATTTAAAAAGTCATAATTTCTCGCAATTGAATCATTCAGTTTTGAACGTTATTTTAAGATACAAGATTTTTTTGATGTTGTATTTCCACACAGATATTGTATATAAAAACAGATATATATTTCATTTTTATTACATAGATCATCTGTAATATAGAATGGAATAGGGTTTTTTTATGCTTATAAAAAAGTATCCCCGTGACAAAGTGCATTTTTAATTTTTCTCTGCAATGAAAACATTTCAACTTTTAGAAATAAACTAACTTTCTAAACTAAATGACTCGATCGCGCAAGAAGCATTAATTGACATCAATTCACAGTAAAAATATTAAACGGGAAAGCAAGCGATAAGTACGACACGGATAGGTATTTTAAACAATTACGGGCTGCAGAAGTTCGGTAAGATCCCGAAAAAATTCTGCGCACAGCGCACGAGGGAAGGGGGCGCAATCGCGCGCGAGATAACGGGGCGAATGAATGTAAATGATTTCTACGTCGCGGGAATACTCGATGATCGTTAATTAAGCCGCGCGAGGAGGAGTTTCTCTCACGAGGTGGGCGAGCAGAATGGCGCCTGCACATGCAGGCAGGAGGGGAATAAGACAATGCCGGATAAACGCGGCGTGGGTACGTTGCATCGCGCGAACGCACGTGTTCCCTACGTGGGTCATCCCGAAGACGGAGGCTGAAGCACCAATAATGCTTCCGTTCCGAGAACCAATCTGGATAATGCACTTATTGTTGTAAATAAAAATTCTCTAAAATCTTTTTCATTCTAATATAAAAACATAATTTGCATAACAACGAGAGCGCGTCCCCTCAGGAAATTTTCAAAATATTCAGAAGAGTGTCTTATTAATTATTTATGCCAAATGTCACGCGTAAGAAAGATGAAAATTGCCAGGGGGCTTTTCTTCGGGACGAAGTTGACATTAATAATTAATAAGACCCCTAACTGTTTTTTTTTTTGTGAAGACGCATCAGGAGAGACATCGTGCTTCTGACCCGAGCGCGACAGACATGCGTGCGTTAAAAGCATTTTAGCGGGCCGAGTCCCATTTCCAATTCCAAGGCTGCGGCTGGATCTACGCGCGTTTCGACTATATTACTCGCGGCTACTCGCTCGGCTCGGCCCCGCTCTCGGCCCTCTCTGTCGAGTTACGATCCGACTCGTCGCACTCCGTCAGGTGCACCGAAGCGTAGTTCCACCTCTCGCCGCCGCCGCTGCCCTCTTCGTGTACGTCGCCGCTGACCTCTGTGCCTCGAAAACGATCCAATGCGCCGCGCACAACGTGTTCCACTTGCTTTACACCGCGATACATACCTATGTCTCGTTAACGTAACCGGCGCGATGACGAAACGCGCCTTGAGAACGGTCGCCGAAATTAGACGACGGCTAACTGCCAATAATCGCGTTACTCTCGCGTATTTGCTGGTTGCCGCCACTCATTTCGCGCATTCCCGTTTGCTAAGAGCTGCTAAACCTCGCCTACCTCGAGCGACGACCGCTCCAAGTCTCGTATCACGCGGAGATATATCCCAAAAGCGCGATGAACGACTGGGATTCGAGTATTTCCGGAGCCCAAAATCTCTCAATCGCATTAATGTAGAATTTTAAGAGGATTGGAGGTACAAAGAAATCATCAAACGATTTATTAAAATTTATTTTCCGTTAAAAGTCCCAAGCATACGTCACGTACTGAACACACATCATGTGTTTTTTATAAATCCATCCTGGAATATTATATAAAGATTCCTTTTTTTCTTTATTGTATAACTTTATCCACTGTCTATCGTGTCGCTTTGAATTCGATTCGCCTCGTTTTCTTCGAAGTAGCAAAAATTGATAACACAATAGTGTAAAATAACCGAGCTATTTTGACAACGAGGTTTCTGCATATCTCGGTTTTAAGCATTTCCAGCGGTGACACGAGATACGCGCCAGATTATCTCTTCGGCCTGTTTCTGCACTTTGGAATCGCTGTACCCGCACGAAAGCATAATACGATCTGCTGCATCCTTAGAAATGAAAGCTTACGTTCTTAAATTTATTTTACGCTGACATTTTTATAAATATATAGGACAAACGCGGAATAAGAGCGGAGTATTTTTACAGTCTGTTCGCGAAGATAAAATTTTAAGCGTAAAACATGCTTAAGGTGCTTAAGTTTTAATTACGTTGAAACGCCCGAGGCAATTCGAGTCATCGATCGAATTGCTATGATTAAATCGAATTCTATCGTCTGTGCTAAAAAATAATAAATGCATTAAGACGCGAAATCAATCGCCACGAAGATTGGGCCAATTTACTTTGGGAGTTGACACGAATACAATTCTGTTTCAAATGTGACACATGAAGAAGAAATTCATTTTCTTGAAAAACGACTTGTTCTTTTGCAACTAGATCAATCGCATCTGGCAGGAAGAACTAATATTAAACAAGTATCGTGTATTTTTTTTTTGTATAACGATTTAAACCAAATGAAGAAATGTTGATTTATTCATTCATTATTCATATCGTTGCCACGATTATTCCAGCAAATGTTACAATGTAAAATACTTGTAAAAAATATATAAATATATTCTTTTTTTCGAATAATTTTCGCACAATTCAATCTAGGCAATTTTAATAACATGTGTGATCTCCTTTATGTTTCAGGTAAGTTACAGTCGTGCAGTCCTAGAGCGTACCACGCGCTTCACAAGTAAGTTCACGGATCACGACGAAACATTTTCTCTCGAACATCAAAATACGGCGGTATAGCGTGACTTTTTTAAGAGAAAGAGGGGGAGGGGGGGAGAAAGAGACGCGCTTTATAAACATGACTACAATGCCGGCCGACTCTCGCTACATGCGACGAGGTTTGGTTAGGTACGTTTGAGGTGTGCTCATGTAGATAAGCTCCGATAATGACCGGACGTGTGCTCACCCAGCCAGAACTCTGCGAACTCCCTCCGAGTGTCCTGCTCCTCCTCCCTCTCTCTCCCTCCCGCAACCCCCGCCCTCATCCCTCCTCCCCTTGTCTCCCGGTGTAGTCGTACCTTTCCTCGCCGCCTGTTTCTCTTCTTCTTTCCTCGAAGAGGAGTCCTTCGGTACCACCTATCCTATCCGAGTCTCGTGTGACGCATACGCGTCAGATTCGCACAGCGATGGGTTTTTCTGTTTTTTTTTTGTTTTTTTTTCCGTAGACCGAAGGCGAGAACAAAGGTATCTCTTGCGCGCGCGCTACGCTAGAGCAGAGAGGGAGAGGAAGAGTCGGTACACTTTCAAAGTATACGTACACGCGCGGTGTATTCTCTAGGCGGCTAGGCCAAAGAAAGAGGAGAAGAACTCGTGTCGCCGAGGCTTCGCGATATTTACGGAGAATGCGGACGGTAAAGGGAATTGCGGGAGGGTGCGACATCTTCGAAAGTTTCGTCGACGATTCACAAAGTCGGAGATTTCTGTCGCTATATAACCCTCAGGCTACGCATTGAAGATTGATAATTGCGTACTGAAGATTAGAATTCGATCTAATCGGATATGTCTAATTTCAATCCGTTTTGTTTTGATTCGAATTTCCAATTCGCAATATTCAATCTCCATGTAGTATAATACAGGTTTAACAAACGCAGCTGATGGACAGCAGTCCCTATTGAAATCTGAAGTGATTAATTCAAAATTCTGTCAGATTTAAAAATCACACTGAAAAAAATTAATATTAATTAATTTTATAAAACCGAGATAGTTGATTAAGAGGAGCTTTGTAAAATTAAAGATTAGAATTCGATCAATCGGATAAGTCTAATTTCAATCCATTTCGTTTTAATCCCAATCTCCAATTCGCAATATTCAATCTCCATGTAGTATAATACAGGTTTAACAAACACAGCAGATGGACAGCAGTCCCTATTAAAAGCTGAAATAATTCATTCAAAATTCTATCAGAATTAAAATCGCACAGAAAAAAATTAATATTAATTGATTTTATGAAACCGAGATAGTTGATTAAAAGTAAGATAGTTGATTAAAAGTAAGAGGGAGCTTCGTGAAATTGTTGGTCACTTAACTCGTACACGTGATCTCGAAAAATCGATTGAGGAGGGACTAGAAGCTGTGTGACAATCAAACGATTTCTCATTTGCGTTCCTGCTGTATCCGTATACAGAGCGGTCTATTGAAGTCGCGGCTAACCGGTACGCCATTGAATAATTCTTCCGCCGCGATACCGGGATACGCGAAACTCCGCGGTCGACGGAAGCGATCTGTTAAAATACAAGACACGAGGGATGGGAGGAGGGCGCGCTCGTTCGTTCTCAGGTGCGAGACCGCGTAATGTCGAGCTTCGTGGTCCGCGCAAAGCAGTCGCAGTGGCCTCGATAATGAGAATTCAAAGACGAAAACAGTCAGTAGCACAGGAATACATACGCACGTTCCATTCGACTTCGATACGTAACGTCGCAATGCATTTCGCAAAGCGCCGCAACGCCGAGAGAATGCATCTCGACTCTTTATTAGCTCCCAGCTACGATTTAATCTCGCGGGCTTCGCGCGCCGTGCTTTCTTTGTGTTCCCCGGCAATCCGGGTAGGTAATTGTCACGTTTGCATAATACGGATGCAACACGGCCACTTGTGCAACGCGGCCCCGGAATCGGCGGCGAGAGGTGGCCCTTAAGAAATGACTTCGCGATTTCGCTAAGCGTACAATGGCATCTTCGCTCAGACGCACGGAAATACGAGAATATTATCTTATACAGCCGCTTCTCGGAACTTCTCCTCACATCGTATCTAATCTTATTGGATCGTTCCTTTGCTAATGCTCTGTTACTTGAGGACATTACATAATAGGCTCGTAACTTTCCTTCGTTTTTTGTAGAAAATTACTCCCGATGGCGTGATCCCGATTTTCTAGTCATGTAATTCCGTGTATATTCGCGTGCATACTTATTCCAATATCACTACACGGTCCTCTATTAATTCTAGTTATTTATATCAGATGCAGATATATTCCGACATTAGATTTTCTAAAATCAAAAGTGCAAAAATATTCTGTCACAAGTTTACGAACAATTCATTTGTCGTGGAATTTTTAATAGCTGTGGATATTATTATTATACTAATAATAATATATAATATTATTAATTAGTATTAATAATACTATTAATTAGTAATAATAGTATAATTATTATACTGATACTAAGTAATAACTTTCATGATGTTAAAGAAGCATCAACGTTTCTTTGGGAGACCTTGAAGAGCTCATGGTATCACGAATACTAGTTGTTCGAGTTTTTTTTTTAAATCAGATTTTTAAAAACTATTCGAATAATCTCCCATTTGGGACTATCGTTGTTCGAAGTAATTTCAAACGTTTCGTTAGGTCATCACTCGTAAAGCTACGACGGTGGACGAGTGTACGTTGTTGCATTCTGATTTCGATACACGTACCAAAATAACTTCTCCTGTATCCTCCCCAGCCGGGGCTCTAACGTATCCTATGTACGTGCGCGCTACTGCTACAACTCTTCGGCCTCTCTCTCTTTCTCTCTCACTCTCATTCTACCTCTGCTCTCCTCTTTTTCCCTCCTTTTCTCTCTCTCTCCCTCTCTCATACTCTCCTCTATCCCCGTCCTTATCGCGCTTATCTTCATTCATTAGTTCCCTCTCACTCGACCTCTCGCCGCCTCGCTCGCTCGCACTCGCTTCTACCTGCTTCTTTTGCAGTCATTCATTACTAACTGTCCCTGTCCCTCTTTCTCTCCTTCTCGCTCCTTTGCTGTCCCTTTCCGTTCGATGCGTTCCGCGTCACTTCGTCGTTTCTGAGCGCGCTTCCATAGATAGTCCACGACTTATCTTCTTTTGCTTGTTCGGACAACGGTTTTTTTCGGTTGACATTGTTTCCGGCGTTATGTAATGCATATCATGTAGTTGATATTTTATCAATAGAACACATCAAGTTCGTTTACATCGTTTATATTACTTTTAAGAAACTTGGAATAATTGGTAAAATAAATAAAATTCGTCTTTTTATAATTTACATTAATTTCATATATATATATATATATATATATATATATATTAATATATAAATTTTAATTATAATTATATATATATATTAATATATTAAAAAATATATGTTATTGCTATCTGGAATTTTTTATCATTTATGTCAGAAATTCATGACGATATATATTTGCGTAATAAATCAATCTATTTTATTATTAAAATATAAGTTGATTTAATACATAAAATGAACATGTAACCATTAAATTCGATTATTTTTTACTTCAAAAATTCCAATATATACGGAGAAACATTAATTTTAAATATTAGTCGAAAAATAAGGATTCCTTTGAGTTGTCTTCTCATCTGTGAAAACAGTAATACATATGCAAAGATTACGGTTCAAAGTTCCTACAATTGCGGCATCTAAATTAGAGAACGATTTTGCATGAAAAGAAAAAAAATAGGAGTCACTTTTAAAGAGAATGATAAGAATATTTTAGAATAAAAGAGAGGCATCTCTTGTGACAAACGACTTCCGGTCGTGTCTCACTACATTTACTACATCATACATTCTCTTCGTTCCATCCTTTCGACTTTTTCCTGCTTTTATCTCCATTTCTCTCAATCTCTCGTCCGTTTTAACATTAAAACTATAAAAAAATTATGTATTTTAATTTTAACTTATCTGCATCTATTATTTCATTCAATTAATAATAATATTATAACTAATGTTAATGAATTAAAATTTTATTATAAAACAAAAGTTTAGCAATTTATATCCTAACTTCGGAATCTTATTCTAAAAATGAATTAGGTCGTGATATAAAATCGAAAGATGGATACTGTAATTAACGATATTTAATTCTTTTTAATAACTTTCTGCATTAACGATTACAGTTACACACTATTTCATAACATGAATTGATCGGCTGCCGCCTCTGCAACGATTTCCGGAAATTTAGCAGACGATGTCAGTCGATAAACATATTAAAAGCATATATTGTTTTTCGCGGAGAGATGTTCTGATAAAACGCTAAAGAAGCTAACAAATCTTTAATACATTACGTCGTACATTACATGTATGATGTAAACGCACAAGAAACGCATTAATAACGCGTGTCAAATGATACCGATAAAGTCGATCAATCATGCTAATTTATCAATCTGAATAGATCGTAATTAATCGATAGACCAGGTTAATTGGACGTGGCATTTGCATCACCTCGTCGCTATTCTTCACTTTCGTGCGTGTAACTTCTCGCGAATGTCTCGGCTGTTTGTCCTAAATTTCTAATTGCGCCGAATCACGTGTCTGAAAAGCTCAATAAGTTGACACGTGGAATATTACGTAAGTCAGGAGTAATCGAACTCATCATCGTAATTTCGTGATGTCGTATATTGTAAACCGATAACAATGTGCATTTTCATCTCTCGCAGCCGTAATCGAAGAGAAACGTTATAATGAATATATCTCGACCTATCTCGGCGAAAGATTAATATCAACACAACACCAAATAAGGTAAAATTCGTGAAAGAGGCATGTATAATAAATCGATGTATAATAAATAGCAATGAAATATAAATAATGTTTTGTCGACAATTCGTGAGGAGGTTGTCGACTTACATGCAGCGCATAGTAAGCCGTAAATCGAGCTCTAGCGTATACTTATCGTTATCCGAGTGCTTCTTATGCCGCACCTGCTTCAAGGTAATTACATGCGTGGGAGTTAAACCGAGAACTTGTTTCGACGGTAATCTGCTTCCATACGTTATCCGTACGCGCGAGTGTATCTATTTGCAGACTACGTGTCTCGCTCGGGGTTAGACCGCTTTTGTCATATCTCGTATTGCGGGCAATCGTTTTATCATGTATCACATGTTATTAACATTATTAAGATTCGAGAAACGTACTCAAAAAATGGAGGAAAAATTGAAAGAAATTAGCAGAATAATTTAAAATTAGGAAAAAGTTTTCTCATCTTTTTAGTTTTCTTAGTTAACAAATCAAAAAATTTTTTAAAAATATATATTTTTTTAATCTACAACATTATCTTTTATTTTGTGATAAATAATTCTTATAAAACACATGGGACAATACATTAATATTAATCAAATATAATAAAGTTCAAATGAGGAGCCTAACATTTTTTAAATAAAACGAAGTTATTTGTCATTTTTTAGTTACAAAAATTCAAAAAATTAATCATATATAAATTTAGTAAATCTCAAACAGTAAATCTTAAACAGTAAATGTCAACAGGTTACTCTGTTTTCATGCAAATTTTTTGAAACATCTTGTCGGCTTGAATGTTCAGTGTCGAAGATAAAAATAGACGTTGAGTTGATGTATGTTCGAAAAGAGAGAAAGAGAGAGACCGGAAATTGTCGCCTCTTCCCTCTCTGCTTCCTCACTCTTCCTCTCTCTTCCTCCTCTCTTCTGCTACGGCAACCAGTGGACTTTCACGCAGCAACGATCCACGTTCCGATGTGCCGCAATAATCGCGTATTGCGAGAGAAAACTGTCGTTGGGACAATCCTTTCGAATGGCCGTCGGCCACTGGTCGCACAATAAATGCCGAAGTTTGACGAGAAAGTGGCGGTGATTATTTAACGCGGACGCAAGTATAGTGTGGCAAATCACGATGCGTTCTTACTGTGCCTTACGTAACGAGATTTGTCGTATTTTATCAGTCTCATCGCATGTCAAATATTTTCTAAAGCCTTCGTCCCCACGGATTTGCAACATATGTATGTCGCAGATTAATTAAACGATTAATGTGCACAACTTCTCATTTTTCACAGATGACTAACGATGAAGCAAAATTAAGTTCGACACACAGAGAAGATTTAAGTAACATAATATTGCATTTGCTATTCCAATCAACATTAAAAGGTGCTAATTGCGTTTTCGTGAATATTAATATTCCATATATCCATTATAACTGCGATGTCGCATCTCCACGGTAGGGCCGTTACGCGAGGATGATCGCAGTCATGTTGCGAGATCGGGAAATCACCCAGAAAAGGAGAGCGGAAGCGTTAACGAGAGAGAAGTCACGGTTACGTGGCCGTAGGCCATACGCGTAGCTCGTCCGGGTTACCGGAAGTCGAGTGACCGTAACGCGGCCCAGGTGAACTCGATTGGTCAGAGAGGACGGGGGGAATGCGAGACGAAGGGGATAAAGGTTGCTGGTAGCTGTTGCTCGTACTCGCAATCCTCCTTGCACGCGAGGGCTACGAGGTGAAGTGAGGACTCGCTCTGTCGTGCGTGCTCTCATCTTCCTGCGTAAACGCAGGAGGAAGTGGCGTATTATCTCGCGAGTTTGTGATCGGAAGCTCCTGTAACTTTATTATTGAATTCATATCAGTGAAATCATTTAATTTTGGATTTTTTAAATAAGACAATAACAAAAATTTGCATAGTACAATCTTTCTTTTAAAGCGAGACACTAATATGGAATCAGGAAAATTAAATATTGACGTTCTAAAGCTTCAAAAGTTCCATTCTAAAATTCCATAAAAAATATTTCTTTCTTATGAAACTTTACCTAAGAATTCGATATCTGTAAAAAATAGTTATGTGTCATGTGTCAAAAAAATATTAATAATAAGATATTGTATTTGCTCGTATTTTATATCGTATTTGTGATATATTCTATCTATAATACAATCTCATGATATCTTATATAAAGTCGCAGCTCCGACTAAGAGAAGCTAAACTCTGTCTTTAATTACTTCTTAGCTCTCTTTACTAATGAGCATCGAATGAATTCGCGACTACCGGCAAGGAGCGTCCCGACTTTGTAGCGCATTATTTTCTCTTTGGATATGTCCGAGGCGGAAAAAGGACACGAGAGAAGAGCGACATGAGAGAAAGGAAGATAAGAGGGACAAGGGAGAGAGAAAGACGCTCGCCGTGTAAAGGAAATGACGTTGACGCGTGTGTCTTTCTGAAGTATACGAGCACCCAGTTCCAACCACTACTACCAACATCATCACCACCTTTTCCAACACCGTGGAAAGGAGCACGGCAATATATCTCCCTTCCTTACGCTCCTCCGTACCTTACAAGTTTACGCGTTCTCACGCTCTCCATCCCACTTCTCTCTCTCTCTTTCTCCTTCTCTCTGTTTCTCTGCTACATCTCGCCGTTTCCAACGGTAGAGCGTACGCTCCGATAAACGTTCCACGCACACACGTTTCGCTTTTATACATGTGTATACCTGCGCGCAGGCGAGCACACTCTGATCGCCGAGATTACGAGGTAGGGCTTCAGGGAGAGAGAGCACATCAGCTTCCTAGTTATAATAAGCGCCGCAAAAAATGTGGCAAAAACCTGCTCAGCCTTCGGCATGTATATACCGTGCCGAGCGCGTCCAGCAGCGGCCGGCTTCTGCTCGGCACTCTCTATCGCTATCTATTCGCGTTCCTTTTGTTCCTGCATCCTCTCTCCGTCGTACATTTTACTTCCTTTTCGTCCTGTTGTGCGCTTCGCTCTTCTTCCTCCTCCTCCTCCTCCTTCGATCACCGTAGGTGTTGCCAGACAACAACCTGTACACCGGGGGCCAGGCCAACTTCCTTCCTGCGGTCATCCTTCTCTCCCGCTCTCCCTCTATACTGTTCTGCGGGTTAACCCGCCCCCTTCGGGCGCGTTACCTTCCCTTCTTGTTCTCTTATCCTCACGCCGTTATCTATCACCGCACCGTCGGTTTCTTCCCCTTTTCTTCTCCCCGACACCCAGGGCTGCGCATCCTCCGGCTGCTCACGGCTGTCCGTCACGTTCTTCTACCGCTTCCCACAACGTCGTATTGTTATTATTTCCCCAGGTATCGTTCCTTAACCCCTTCTTACTCTCGCCTGCACGTGATGATGCAACGCGCTTTATCAATTTCCGCGACGCTAATCGACGATAATAATTTTCTCGCGCTGCAACTTCCGGGTTTCTTAGCGCTCGACCACGCTACTCACCTCACCTCCTTCGTCGGACTTGTGAATGGGGTTCGACAACGTGCCTCGTGTAATTATTAATTAACGCCACGACTGCCTGAACTATAATATAGCTCCATACTTACACATTTCCAACGGTCGGAGCTGATTCATTGGAGTTTAGCAGTTTAATACAAACGAGCATCGTAATTATTGTTATTATTATTTGTAATCATGTCTAAGGTCAAGCTTTGGATTAGTAAAAAATCGAACTAGATGCATTTCTTCTAAATATTTGAATACACAACGTGTATGTTATCGAAAAGAATCTTAATATCTTCAAAATTTTTAATTTTTCGAAATCCTAAAAATATAGGGTATTAATTGTAAAAAAAGTATCCTACTGTCACTTTCACTATTCTTATATCAATGTTTGAAATAGAACTCTGTCTATATAAAGATGTGCATGTCTTTCTTGGAAGTCAAATGACCGATGTCAAGATTTCTGCGATGAAGCGCTTTCTAATTTAAGTGATTTAATTATAGTTTGAGTCGCTTAACGTTCATCAAATCTATCTGGAGCCAATGAGATGAGAACATCTGTTAGCCGTCCAGATTAGAACCAAGCCATGGAATATCGTGTCTTGCCAAATTGTCTCTCGGCGATTCGTTTCCCAGTTAATCTATCGAAACGAACCAGTTTAGAGAGAGAGAAGGAGAAACGCCTACAGGGAAGAAGATAGAAAGACGCAGTCACTTCGCGTACAGTTATACGTACGAGAAGTAGCGTAAAATATAGCTCGCTGAATCGCGAATGGTAGCCGCTGGAATGGGAGCCGAGAGAGGAGTGAATGTCGCGTTTGACGGTGCCGGGACGAGTTTATGAATGATCCTGCGGACGTGCCGGAAGTTGCTGGCCGCGCGAAGGAAATTTTTAGCCTTGCGCCCGCGGGCAATGAGTTTTTCATCAATCACACGCACGTCATCCTCGGCGAGTCCACGATCCACCGTGCGACCGTAGAAAAGTTACTAAAACCGTGTTTGCGTTAGTAACGTATAATTACGCCTCGCTGCCTTTTTATCGTCGATTATCCCGCCGACGAAGAAGCTGTAAAAATGCCTCGCGACATCCGCGTTTCTATCACGCCGCTAAAAACTTTACCGTTCGACCGTCATTCGCCTTTGTTTATGCGTCGGTACCATTAAGCGCGCTCGTTATCACGCGATCATGCAGATCGGAGTGTTGCCCTTATTACGTTTACTTGCGTAGATACTATTAAGTGAGTCGTTTTAGAAATAATTTATGTAAATTTTATCGGCACATATTATCTATGCGAATAAACCTCGACATTCGTATTTTTCTACACTGTATTAGCGTTGATGAAACTATACACTTAAAGACACAGTTCATTACTATTACATTTTATATTAATATTTCTACGCATGAAGCATATTTTTTTACACAAATATGTATTTATATAAACAGAAAAAAATCACGTATAGCGTAAATCTGTTTTCGAGATCATTTCGAGATAAAGCTCCATTTACAGAACAAATTATTCGAAAAGCTTGATTCAAAGCTCAATTTAGTGTCGCCACAATGAAGCCAATTAATTACACGCCTGTTGAATTGCATAATAATTAGATTGAGAATTGCGTCACAAAAATTCACGCGGTATTAATGATTATTTGATCGCGAGCAATCTCCAACAATACCCAGAGAGAAAAAAATTTATACATTCTCAAGCTTTGCTCAACAATATACATCAGAAACTGCACCACAATCCATGTGTGCTCTCCGTGTTGGTGTATATAAGCAGCGAAGGCCACCGTGCTCGGAAAGATAGTCCACCCTGCTATCCGGGCAACCGATGAAAGAAGGTCACGCGAGGAACTGCAGTCATTCTCGGAAAGTGCCGACTCGTTTCTTCATCTAGCGTGACGTCAACGTCACGACGACGACGACGACGACGACGACGACGACGACGACGATGGCGGCGGGCGGCGTCGAACGGACAAGCGGCGGAAAGAGATCTGATCTCTGAGGGAGAGAGGAGAGGAGGAGATGAAGGAGGTGGAGTAAGAGGAGGAGGAGGAGGGAGCCTCTCGGGACGGTCGAGGTGAGCTACCAGTTAAACCGTGCGGCTCGGGCATGAATGAACGAACCGGCAAACCGAATGAAGGAAGAAACGGACAGCGGCGAACCTGCGCGCCCGTGTATTAACCAACTCGGTATTTACTCGTCATCGCGCGGACTTTGCGTCGCGCGTGTGTACGTGCAGTCGCCTAGCACACCCGTACACCACGATTTTACGCACAGCTCGGCAGCTGAAATAGAGAGAAAGAGTGAGAGAGAGACGCAGATCAAAAGAGGAAGGAAGAGCGACAGAGGAAGAGAGAGAGACAGAGCAAGCGAGGGACAGCGCGCGTCTCGTTCGTAACGTGCGCGCCGACGCCAGTGTTAGTCCGCCGCGTGTGACGGGAGAGTATTCATTCATAAAACTCAGAGCGAGAAGAGTGAGGGCTAGGAGGCCTGCGCCGCCACTCCGCTGTCGCGTCGTGCGATCGTAGCGTGGTGGGGAGTCAAGTGTTTTTCGTCCCTTCCAGTTCGTCGTCGATCTCGCTCGTTCTTCCCGTCTCGTGCTCGCTCGCGCGTACGTTCCAAAACTTCTCTCTCTTCCTCTTTTTTTTCTTCTGTTTCCTGCGTTAATTCTACCTGGATATTTTCCCTACGGATGACCCATCCGTCGCTCGCTTTAAGTGACTTTACGTCCTTACCTTCGCGAAACGACTCGGTTTGTCGCACTTTCGGATTGTATCCCTGTATAGTCGCCTCTGCTTTTTCTCTTCTCGGTTCCATTCAGCTGAAAATACCGCCAATCTTACGTATCTTCTGGTCTACGTGTATTAAGAATCCTCTACATTCGCAATTCGGCCTCGTTCGGCCTCTCCTTTCCTCTCCGCTTCCGAATCCTCTCTCTCTCTCGCTTCCTCTCTCTTTCTTGCCCAGTCTCCGAGTTGCTATCTACGGCACGCTTCCCCTATAATAAACCGGTGCCCCTTGCCGCCCACCTCCTTCGCGCGTCCTCATCTCCTTCCGTTCTTCTTACGTCTCGTTCCCCTCTGGCGTCCACGAGCACACGTACCTACACATAGCGCGAGTGTCATGCGACTTAGCCATCCGTGACACCAGAGTCACGATGAGGGAACCGGCGACTTGCCGATCGTCTTACTCTCCCTCTCTCCGTCGGTCTGTTCCCCGTAGCGTGCGAAGAAAACGTCTCCAACACTTTACCCGCATTTTACCGCATCGTTCTGCGGCTCCCCCGAATACGGTTCCCCGCAAAACTCGCGTGTTCGCCTGAGTGAGTCGTGTGAAACGAATCTTGACCGGCGTTACTGCCGTCGCCCCCTTTTCGCTGGACCTTTTCGGACGCCCGTGAAATCCCGGCCGACCTCGCGAATACGTAAGACGCGATCGAAGACGCATCCACTTCCCCTCTTCGAGAGAAAGAGAGAGAAGCTCCACGATGCTCGAGCCCCCTTCTCTCGTTCTCCATCTCCCTTCCTGGACGGGTCTTCCTCTACTTTTCTCCTGCATCTCTGTTCTCTTCTGCCTCTTCTTCTCCTTCGGAGTATCTGCCCCTCGTTTCTCACTCTCTCGTTCCAGCTTTCTCTCTTTCTCTCTCTTTTTTTCCGCCGGCGTGTACGCACTTACCTGCGGAACGCGGTACGTGCCCGACAGTGGCGCTTCGGCTTAACGAACTCCGGTGGCGCCGAAGGAAAGATCGTTTCGTGGCGGATCACCTCGATCCTCGGCCAAGCGATACACAACACACGGTCTCGAGGAGCGTCCGTGACGTGCGGCGATACGTGCGTGCACTCTCTCGGCCTCTCTCTCGCCGTTCAGTCCGCGGCGTCTCGCGTGTGCGCGTTCTCGAGAGTGCGTCGTCAAGTGCCGCGCTACGCGATCGTCGTCGTCGTCGTGGCTAGCCGATCGCGAGGAGGGTGGGTCACCCCGTAACGTGAATTCGGACAAAGCGGGAAGGAAACGCAAAGCGGAGCAGGGGCATTTCCGTCTCTGACGGACGACCGGGCGACGTTTCATATTTTCGGACTCTCGCTCCCTCCACTCGGAGTTGGTTCTCGCCACGCCACGTCCCCCTTTGCTTCCCTCTCTCTCTCTCTCTCTCTCTCTCACTCGTCCCGGAGCAACGAGCGGTTGCGCAAGCAGGTATTCGGAAATAACCCGTGTGGGTCGCAGTTATGAATTGATAGCAAACACATGGTGGACACGCCGTGCTCCACGGCCCGCGCCCACCCGACCAGTAATGCGCCTCGTCGAGGCTCCCGGATCTTCTCTCGGCCTCCTCGCAACGTGACCGCGTCGTCGCCGAGCTCGGCCCGTCATTGACAAATCGAAACTGTCAGCGGCCAACGGCTGGTAGTGCACGTTTCAACGCGCGACGCTGTGTGGCGATAAACAATTGGCACTCTCGATGGCACCGGACGATTGTTTATTGTTTCGAGAATCGGCGCGTTGTCCTCGCGCTACGGAAAGTGTATTCACCAAGTGAAAATTTGTCGATGACACCGGTCGGTTCTTCGGTAAGGAGAACTCCTCGCTGTTAGGAGACGCGTTCATTATGGGATAGATAGCCAGGACGTTTCCGTTCCCGGAGGCTGAACTGGCGATGAAACGGATCGACATGTGATTATCGGCTGTGCGAAAGTCAAGTTCGACAAGTTACACATGTGGAACTGAGTGACGAGCCGAACTCTTCCGAATCGTCTTCGACGGTTGCACTTGCAACTTAAATGATTTCGTCGTGGACGGATTTCCGCGTCCCAAGTGACATTGAAAAAGCAGGAACGACGGGAACACGAGTTCGGTAGCGAAACACAAAAGAAAGAACGGATGAATGACACTGGTAACCCTGGACTACGTGCATGTGCAGTGATTACACGAAATCGGCACTCATGTACGTTGATTACGGCGGCGACGCTTATGCCGGAATGGGAATCAAGGCCATGAAGTCCTTTGGCAGGTCCAGAGGTAGGAATCTCAAGGACAGAGCTAACCGTAGTTACTTTGTCTCGTTACAACGAGATGTAATGAAGCGTAAAACATTTAACATAATGATCTCATAAGGGTTAAGCCGTAAGAGTTCCACTGTAGAATATTACGCGATTCCAAGCCATTACCTGTGCTTATCTTTTTTTTTTATTTATACATATGTTGAATACGATCAACATTGTAACACAATTGTGAAAACGACAATCATTTCGTAATTAAAGTTTTACGTCAGCTGCGTTGGATGAAACTGAATAAAAACAGCAACGTTGTTGATAAATATAATCCCATATTTTGATGACGTTCAGCGATTTAATTTAGACTCATGTTTTATTCACAATTCGTGGTATTATTCATTCGCTTACGTTACGACTGTCACGAAAAAGAAAGAGATTAGTGTGTTGCTATGTAAATGCCGAGAGGGCATCGATGTCGATGTGATCTAAAACGATAAGAGACTTAATTAGCAAAAGAAATTATGAAACAGCGCATATCCCTTATACATCTGTACACTACACTAAAAAATTTTAGTTGTAAAACTATTAATTAATAAAAAAATATTAATAAAAAAGGTTTGTGTCTCTTACTAATATTTTAATACAAATTTTTTTATCAATATCTTATTTAGTGACATTCGAACGCAATTATAGAAATCGAGCTTTATATATAACATTTTTTAAAGAATTACAATATTAGCGCGTGTATGAAAATAAAAAAACATCTGTTAAATGTAGGACATGTTTCTCGTCGCTTGCGTAGTCTGCTGGTAGCCAAGGGGTGGTATATATAAATGTGGTTCGTGCTCGGGCCATGCGCACGCGTCCCATTTCCGGAAATGAAGACTAACCCTGACTCTGACATTGGAGACGCCGTGATCGTGCCAACGTGATTAACGCAAACGTGACTTAGTTTTCCGACAGATTGTAGCAGATGTCATCGACGATGTCACCCGCGAACATAATCTATACTGTTCGTACGCACTTCCTGCAGTTGGGAGGACTCGCTGTTAGGGTATTCTGATTTTGGTTCATTGTAACGAGATACACCGGTTAATCGGGGTGATAGAGAGGGAGAGGGCAGAGTTGAATTAGGTAATTTAAGTTATTAATACACAGACGTAATATTCACGTTAATTAATTTTATTAATGTACAATCGAGGAAATTAATAATTATGTTCGTGTATTTTTCGTACACTTTTATAATCAGATATATGATAAACATTAGAGATAAACATGATAAACATTAATCTTTTATTTGCGAACATTGCATACGTTTAGAAGAGGAAAAATATTTTACAGTAAAAATAAATAGCTAATTCTTTACCTAAAGAATTTGATGAAAGTTTTATGCAATTAACTTATTGCTGTTGCTGTGGTATGCTGTAAAAAAATAATAACTGGATAATATCGTAACACTTTTCAATCTGGTTTCAAGGAAACTTTTTGTAACCATTTTCGTCTAGGAAATTTTCAACTTTTAATTGTCTATTCTGAAATAAATTGTTTGCGTCCGTAGGATTATTAAAATTATTGAAATATGGACTTGTTTCCCCAAAAATTCTACTCGCTGCGAGGCTCATCTAAGAATCCGTACAGTCAGAGCAGTTTCCTACGGCCTCTTGTGTGCAATCCTTAAGTAGGGGATCTGTCGAGCGAGTAGCTGCTGCTATTCGATGATACTTCCTGGCAACCGGTTTCGAAGCAACTGCTTGATCCGTTTTCTTCTACTTGTAGATATCGCAAGTAGAGCTCTTACTATTCAAAGTATTTCTGGTATTCGTACATTGAATTAATATTGACAGTGTGGTGGAAACGATTGCGCAGCTCGCGCGGGTATTCTATGATACATTCGATGAGCGATTCGATCAAGTTTTGCAGAAGAATGATACATAACGCGGGTATATAATGAACGGGGATTACCCGCGCGATACCTATCGCGGGGAAAAAAAAAACACAAAAACGGCAGACTCGTTTTGTTCAACTCGCGGAAGGGCATCGACTTCGCGAGCAAGACACTTAGGATCGTCTGGAGCGAATCAGATTTTTTCTCGTTTTACATAACTTTCGAGTTGCAAGTGAGCATGTAAAAAAAAGTGAAACACTTGAAGTTTGAGGTGAATTTAAATGCTAATGTTTCCTATTAATCGTGATGTCCTTTCACTTCCATTCGTTATATCGGCGTGTCTCAACTCGGGGTGCCTGACACGATTTCTTCTAACAGACTCGACACGTAAAAATTCGGGAACGAAAGTCACGCTTACTTTTTGCCAAACGGGAAGGAAACTGTAATGACTGTCATTTTCCACATTACTCGATCGAAATATCTATATCGATTGTTACTGCTTAATCATAAATCCTACAGTGCTAAATAATTGTCGGTAAAACTGCCGCCGAGGTACTTTCCTGCTTTTAATAGCTGTGATGATGATTCGCCGCACCTTTTTTATGACAAACAGTTATTGTCATGATTTTAACGAAAACTATAAAGAAGAACATTTCCATTATGTTCCAAGAATTCGCAGAATTACAAGATATTTCAAGAATTTAGTTGTCGTTAAGCCAAATACTCTTCTGTATTATAATTCGAAGTTTAAAAGAGTTTTGAGAAGATTTTGGCAAATCTCTCTCATCGTGAAGCGTCAAATTTTTCTCATTTTAAAGAAAGAATAGAAAGAATCTTACAAGAAAGAATCTTGTATCTTATATTAATACATATATATAACAAATAGATACAGAATTTGAGAGATTAACTGTTAAAATTACGAAAGGTGCTGTAAATTTTAAATCGTAATTTAAGTTATTCCAGTAAAAATTTGAAATTCGTCATTATATCGATTAACAGTCGCTTGAAATATTATATTTACGACGTTTGTTACACGTGATAAAGCTGATTCGCTTAAGCGAGCGCGCTAAATGAGATTACTGATAATTGCGCGAAATGAAAAAGTAGACACTTTGTGGCGCGGCACGCCATGGCGCGACGCACCGAGGCATAATGCAGGCAACATAGTATTTCAATAATTCATTTCGTGGAAGTAGTAAGATTACACGGACGCTACAGACAGTGATTCTAACTTTCATTGTCAGTGCAATGACATAAGCATTGCGTTGCAGCGCGCCGTCATTGCTTTCGACTGACACGCGTACGAATTGTACGTCGCGTTACATATGCTAGAAAACAAGTTGTTTCCCGTTCGACTGTTACGTCAAATGAATTATTTGTTCAGAAAGAATCAAGAAAATCGTTTGACGTAACGAGACTCTTTTGTCAGAAATTAAGAGAATTGAATTTCGTTACGATTTTTTTCTTGATATATAAATCAAACTATTTATAGTTTAATTCCAAATTTGAGCATCGCGTAACGTAAATCGATCTCTCTTTGTGTACATTCCGTGCAGCACGTACGCTATAATCTGACCGATTTATTTCTTTTCTGTAATTGTGCGAATTATGCAACTGCGATTACAAATTGCGCAATGAAAATCCCTCGCAATAACGCCTCAGCGAATATTCATGGGTGCGCACACGTCGGGGTAAAAATGTAAAACCACAAAACGAGACATTACACATCCTCAATGCCCTTCTATTAATATCCGCACGTATTTCAAAGTCAGTCAATCATATCCCGACTGATTATCCCAAGCAATTTCGTATCGATCGTTGGCGCTCTATTCGTGGCTTTCGATTCTGCGAATAATCCCAATTTTTTTGCCATGAGATACACTTTTTTGTCCTATAAATACAATATTTATAATTTAAATAATAGTAAATAATAATAAATAATTTTACATTTTTTGTCACGAAACAATTCATCGAGAAGAAAAGAAAAATCAACGAAAATTTTGGCCGTCCGTCTCTCTGCACGTACGATATTGTACAATTTCCTCATGTGTTAATTGTAATTTACAAGGCATTTCCAAAAGGATTTGCGAGCTACGAGAAAATCTTTGCGATATGAATGAAAGGCGACGTGTGTGTCCGCCGCTCGCATGCATTTGTCCATAGTGCAGTGAGCAGCGAATGGCTTGACCCGATTATAGCTATATATACATCAAAAAGTCTCGCATCTGGCGAAGATGTGCCGCGAACAACTGCAGAACGTTATCTTGGTTCCGGTGTTTCAAAATGACGGCTGTTTAGCTCCCTCAAACACTCGTAAAATTTGATGTACAGAGCCGAAAGTGGCGCACTTTCTCTCGCCCGTAGACATTAAATAGGACAAACTTAAGAGGAACGCCGTTCCTCTCAATACCAAGGCTGTTTAATGAATTTTTATAAGCGTTAAACAGTCGCGACGAAACGAAAAGTGACGATAATTTGCAATTGTTCGACGGTGCAATCCGTTGTTTTTCCGACATTTGAAATTACCCCCTCTTCCTTTCCCCCGGCCGTTAAAAAAACACATGCACACGTGCTCTTATGTTCTCAATTTGAAGCGGAATACTGAATATGACAAATTAGAGCAGCTCTCAAATGTTGTAAAACAACTTCCACACAATATCGGCTTCGCCAGTTGCTTTTACGCCAGTTTCACAACGCATTATTGATCTTACATTGGTTTTATATTGATTTCACAGCGCAATGCAAGGGGTTTTGCATTGGTTTTATATGACTTTCACACGTAATCGGAATCACATTTGCGTAGTTATTATAGTTCACCGGCAGCTATGTCGGTCACGTTCGACGACGATGCATTTGCGCGAGTACAAATAGGAGCGATATGTTCACAACGGCCGACCATTAAGAGGGAAGGAACCGACGATGGGGAACCGTGCGGTGCAGTTTTTCCAGGAAGAAAAAGCAAATACGATAAAATTCTGATATAAATGGATTCACAGAATCTTACAGCGCGCGCGCGAGAGTAACTAATCAACCGCGGAATGATAATTGATTCTCGGTCCATGATTCTCAATGCGATGTCGGTGCGATGCCATGCTGGCCGTTAACTTGTTTTACACACTTGTGTGAATCGTTAACCGAATTGTTGCCAGAGTATCGGTCATGTTACCAACCCAGGAAGCTGGTATGCGTCGCTATTATCACTTTTATCGCCTTTGGCCATATCACAGCAAAACACGCTCTGCGATAATCGGAATGTTACAATGGTGCTACCACGCAGAACGGTTTCTCTCGTGTCAGAGCTGATGAATCTATCTCGTAAAATCCTTTATCTCGTCCCTCAAACGGTCCAAGCCCCAAATATTTGTGACATTTATGAAAAATTTATCTCGTCTCTGGGGTATCTTTACAACATCTTTTAAGTTCTTCTTATCTCGTATTATATTTCTTTTTGTTCTTTGCTTCTTATTCATCTTCAGCACCTTTAGTTGCTCTTTCTCTCTCTCTCTCTCTCTGCAATATGTAATATTTATTTTATTGTGTATCTGTGAAAAATTTTCAAACTTTCTTGTGAATTATTTTCATCATGTATACGTGAAATCGAATCTCATTGCTTAATTAATCCAAAATTAATTTCATTTAATAATAAATGCTATTAAAATTGAATTTAAAAATTTCCGTTGTTACGCGTGTTAGTGGGGACGGGGTCGAGATAAGAATTTTCGAGGAAAAGTAACTTGCACGCTGCGAATCGAATCGTTTTTTCTTCAGCAGAGCGTAGCTGGTGGCGCGAATTAATTGGTACGGACAACGATGGCAAATTGCACGGAGATTACTTACGACTAATTATGGAATCCTGCTCCTGTTATCTCGGTGAAACATGCGGTTTCGCGATAATCGTCGGTTAACAATGACGCTACTGCTTGTTACCATTGCGCGCTCGCTATCAACTGCCGCGTGCAACAAGGACTCCTTCCTTCTCCCCCATTCCTCGGCGATTTATCAGCGCCGGCAACCGACCGTTTTGCGATTGCGATATCCCGTTGGGGGATTACCATCACCAGTCCTAGTACCTCTCCTTGAATTTTTTAGAACCTCAATGAGCTGATAATCTCGGTTTGTCCGTATGATAATTCGCGGTTATGATAGTGTTCCCTGAATAACTGACGCGCACACGAGACACAAAGCGCTCCATTTTTAGTTAACTGCGCGTTGTAAACGTTAATTGCTCTCGCGTTGTCGATAGTAGGGACGTAAGTTAAGTAGCTCTCGATTTTAGGGTTTGTTAAGAAGTATGGAGAAGTCTCCCCAGAGGGAGAGATATTTCCGTCTCATACCTCTCTTAATTTTTACATCGATAAATACAGCACAGAAGAACCGCAAGATTATATTAATTATATTAATGTTTTCTTTACGAATATTATAACATGCAAGGTACATTTATTATTCGAATTCTTGAATTTTCTTGAGTTGGTAAGTTTTACCAATTTCATATTCTTTTGATACGTGAAATTAATTTCTTGTGAAATTGTTATCGTAACGATTGCTACTAAAAGATTTGACTTTACCGTAAAAGTAAAAGTCTTTTTACCGTAAAAGTCTTTTTATTTACAAGTGATCGAGTCATTTAAACACCGGCATGCGGATCATACGCCTATTTAATTCATTCGCGTTACATGCACATAGAAGGACATAAAAAATTCTATTTGCTTCCCCGAGGGGATGAATGGCCTTACAGCCTAGTCACGCCGACGCGAGGCGATGGATGAAACCACCGACCAAAGCAACAGGTGTATACCACAGAAAGGCGGGTCGGTAGCATGCTGATACTATGTACTTGCGCTCGTACAATACATAGTTCACTTTCAGTGTGGCATACGACCGTTGGGTCGTGATCTTCAACTGCTAATTCACCTCACGACATACCATTTTAATTTCTGTCAGCTTTAATGTATGTTGAGCGAAACTAAAAATAGTTGATATCAAATTTATAAAAACTTCAGACGTGTCATAATTTGACAGCTTGACATTCCATGTCTTATATTTTTTAAATTACGATTGATTGACATTTTTGAGTTGACAGTCTTCTTATCACGCGTGTAAAGCTTTTATTTGTTTTTCTATCGCTGGATACGAAATTAATTTTGACTCTGTAATCAGAATTTTATCGAAAACATATTTTTCTCTTTATCTTTAAACACAGATCCGGCTATTTTTAGTTTATCTTTAAAGATTTCAACGAAAGATTATCGTTTTGCGTCGTTTATCGCGATATCGTTACGTGAAAGAAATCGTAACAATATCGCGTCATATCCGGAGAACAACAATTTTCAACAGCGTGAATTAAGAGTGAATTTCCGACAGACGAATTTGGAGACGCGTTCCTCTCGCGTAGTTTGTTCAGAGCAGCTGCCGCAGTTGTTTGGTTGTCGAGTATTCTCGAGGTGTAGAGGAAAGAGGGATAAGCCAGAAGACGTTGGTAGCACGTGCCTCGTGTCGCTCAGCTATACTCGTGAAGGTTACACACTCACTCCAGCATATTCCAGATGGACGGGCGAAAAAAAAATCTCCTTATAAACAACCGCGGAGTTTGGGTTTGGAGTTGCTTTCATAACGTAGAATGTTCATTCGACTTGATTATCCTCTTTCAAAACCGCAGACAGAGAGAGAGAGAGAGAGAGAATTTATAGCAATTGTTATTATTTTAATTATTAAATATTCTCTCTGCATTTTAATTTTCTTTTTTCTTTTTTTAAAAGATTTTATCAGCATTTTATATATAATATTTAATATTATAAATTATATAATATACATATATAATTGTATAATAATTATATATATAAAATTATGTATAATATAATGTTTAATATTATATATTATTATTTATATGTGTTTTCAGCACCTGTGTAAATAAACAGTTATTACCATTAAGAATGATTACTAAAATTAGAAACAATTAAAATTATTAATAATCGTTAAATGGCTTTACTAATAAAAAAGAATAAATGTCGAGCGACTGAAAAGGGGAGGGAGAGAACAATTCGGCGCAGTGAAACTTTCATGAGTGAAGGAGATACGTGATAAGATGGAAAACAGTGATCTTGAAATACCAAATATTTCAAACATAATTCGTTTTTTGTAAGTGAAAGAAGCAGTCCGTAAAAGGCTGACCATATACTCTACATCTACAGTAGACTGTAGATACGAAGAATCCTCTACGGACTCCATATGGTATTTTGTCGATTGCTATTCTGATATTTACACTTTAGGATATCCTCGTACAAAAAATTATGAGATAGTTTTTGAAATATTTTGAAAGCTCGTTGTTTATTTTCTGAAGCCCGAAACAGAAACGTTTATCTCCCAACATTGTACCGAGCAACGTGTATTTACATTTAGTTATGATTTTTTTTTTTCTACAAATTCTACAGTTACCTCTCGTATATTTTACAGAGCATATTAATTGAGGCTAATTAAGCGAATCAATATTTATTTCCTACTATAAATGCAACTATTTTAAGATTTAACTAAGACTATTGGATAAAGAAAATATTTTTATTTCGGATGGCATTAGTTTCTTAGAGAACGTATATAACTTGGTTCATTGCGTCGATCGCCCGCAAATAACGCAAGCTTATGCAAATTTATGTTAAACGTGTCGGGGGTCAAATGCCATCTGGGTCGCGGGCCTCGGGTATTTTAAATTTCCATTCGATTAAGTAAAGGATCGCGCTCCGTTTAACTTGGCATCGATCGGTAAACCAAACCATCGGCGTTTTATGAAACAAGAAGTAGATGAAAAAAAAAAAAAGAAAAGAAAACTTGTTAATCTGTGATGCATCAACTTGCAACACCTGCCAGCGAACGTATCGCAATATCTCGATCTCCCCGTTATATACAGGCTACAAATGATACACTACGGATACGAGCGTTCTGATTTATAACGCAATGTGGCTATGTAAAACTTGCTACAGTCGTGAAATCTGAACGAAAGAAAAGTCGTAGATTTACTTCTTTGCATTGCACATGGGCGTCCAATCTAGGATAAATTTTTCCTTAACCAAGATATATAATTTTGAAACTTTACTAAATACTATAAAGTCTCACAAGTGTTTCACATGTTTATCTTGCGGTTTAACTGCAGTCTCTATGTCCAAGGAATGTGCGATAATGCAAAAATGATGCGAATACGTCTGTTATTATACACAGTTGACGTATAATTCGTATATTTATAAAATTAATATGAAAGTGAGAAATTATTTAGAGTATTTATCAAGAAAAAGAGAGAAAGGTAAGAAAAATGTTTTTCACTTCCGACTTTTTTATATTATTGCATCGATACAAGTTATCACGTTAATCATCAAATTCGCACTTTCTTAAATCGTCTTTCTTGAAAGGAGAGCCTTTCCCATACGATTTATTTTTACAGCAAGAAATCTTATCGTTAAAGAAATATCGAGTGAAGCTCAATATATTTTTCGTGCTCGCCGACATGGGAATAAATCGAGTAAATTTCTTTTGTTGTCGATAGATCGGCGTGACGGATCAAAATGCATAATCCCCAGTGTTGCGCGCAATATCGTGAGTCGCGCGAGTTGATTATACGCGGCGTCTACACGGCAGCGTAGAGCCGCAGACGTCGTTCCTGCGAAACTTCGTCCCTTTGAAATTCCACTCGCGTGGCCGCGGTTGCGCCGTTGGCACGTGAATTTTCAATAGATCTCCTCGCACCCGAGACGCACCGCTCGCTCGTTCGTCACGCATTTGAACGGCGTCGGCCGGGACAGGCCTATCTTTGGGCTACGCGGCCGTGCGCAATTTCGACGTGCGTCTTACATTCGATGAAAAATTTGAATACTTCTGCCATAAAAATCCTCTATACACAATGCGAATTCACAAGAATAATGGCTCGAGAATTTCGAACGTATTTGCATTAACGAATTCCATTTTCAATGTAACGTTGAACAAGATTAAAACGTCTAATTAAGGTTGTATTACTCACAATCGCTCTCAAAATTTAAAGAATTTCAATTCAGCGTTAGACCAGTTGTTGCTCGCTGCATTTCGTGTGTTTAGATTGAAAAAAAAATATATATATATGTAAGGGTTAAGAAGAATAATTATTTATAACTTTTTGGGGGGACATTCAACTAATTTCCACCTCTTATTATTTGCTTATTATTCACCATGAATATTAAGCTATTATTAATAAGCCATATTAATTTAACTTCTAATGTACGCGTTTTTCGTGAATAGCTCCCGCAATTTTTGGTGTAGGGTTCAAACTTTTTTGCAAGTTTTTAAGCTTTTGCAAGCTTATTTAATTATGTGTACGACATGCAAAATTTCAAAGATTTGTCACCGACGGTTCTGTGGTATTTTTTATGGTGAAGGTGCATATGTAGCTGTACTCCATAAACTACGTGTTAACTTTCAAAATGCAATAACATTTGCAACAACAAGCTCGTGAAGCTTTTTGAAATTTGGTGAGTAGTTTAATTATGATAATAGGAGCTTAATTGCAAAATTTCAAGCGCACTAAAATAATTTTATGATTAATACAACCTTAAAATTCTCCGCGCTACAATCGCGTAGCTACTAATGAACAACGTGTCCCGATATCGTTATATCTCGCCGCGGAGATCGCGAGAATAGTGCTCGAGTGCCGTAAAGTGCCGTCTCTCGTTCTACGTAGAACAAGCGTACCAACGACGACAACGATGACGACGGCGATGCACCTGCCTGCTCTTGGCGGCAGTTGCACCCCTCTTTATGACGATGCTATCTAAGATGGCTGTGTGTGCCCCCTTCGTTTCACTTTTGCTCGCTTCGCCGTTGCTCCGTGCCCCGTGCTGGTAGCCGCGCGCGCGACACCTGACGCACGTACGAGCTCGTAAAACGCGCGCGCTCGCGCACACGTGCGACATACACGCGGCTTGCACGTGAACGCGTGCACCTCGCCTGTGAGAAGCAACATTAACCTGCCTTCTCACACACGAAAAGGCTATATGCGCTTAAGCTCCTCTTCCCCGTTTCACCCCGTCGCCGCCATCTCGTTCGGCTGCCCGACCCGGCTGCGAATCCGTTTCAATGTGCCTTTATTTTAAATAAAGGCGTGCTACTATTAGCTCTCTGTCGCGGGGATCAACACATTGGCGTATCGCTGACTCTCATTATTGAGCACTGGTATCACCTATGTATCGAATATCGCAAACTGGTGAACGCACAGTTCGTGCCAGATCTATATAGGCGGAATTCTTCTCGATCGTTGCGAGAAATTCACATTTTTTGTATGTCTACCGATACTTTTTTGCGAAACATTAAAAACTGGACCAAAAAACGTTGTAATTACGAATTGTACGAGAGTTTTATTATAAACAAGATTAATATACATAAGTAATCTTCATTTACATAAGTATGTGCACATACTTATGTGCAATAAGGAAAGGGGAGAAGATTTATATGAATCAACCTGTGGAAAGTGAAAGAGGAAAACAGAAAGAGAGAGAAAAAACGTAATCTAAAGAGTGCAATCACGAGTATATTTAAATTTAAATGTATTTCAGTGTCTTGTTGTATTTTTTTCTAGATATACCGGCGCAAGTGCCGCCGTTAACACCTGGGACCAACAAGAAGATGACCGAGGCTCTGGAGGCCTCCTTCGCATCTTGGGAAAAGGAGCGAGTCCGCCTGAATATAACTAAAGGTCAGCTTTTATCCTCATTACTTTTGATTATATACTTCTTCATGATTACTCTTGAGCGTAGTCCGTAAACTTAATTAAAATAATCGTATCACTTTTTCCTCGTAAAAAATCATAATTACAAAGCGTCACGTAATCATCAAGCGTGTTTTTACATTGAACGTGCGCGTCGAATGGATCCATTGCGAAATAAGTTTCTTTATTATAAAATAGTTAAACCATTATTAACTGGAATTCACACGACGTTCGTCACGTCACGAGATCACGATCGCGATTTCAATCAAATCTTTCGATTCGCTCGAATTTCGCGACACCAGTAGTCTTATAAGTGCAAACGTTGTTCTCTGATTTTTCATACTAGTTCATATGATCCGGAATTTACGATCCTCGTGCCGCCTCACCGCGCAAGTTGTTAAAAAATCGCTGCGGGCGCACAGAAGGGGAGAAAGTACACACGCGCGCGCAAGCAAACACGAATGTGTGTGCGAGAGAGACGCGCGTAGACGCGGGTGCGCGCGATGTGACGCGATGTGCGACGAGGCGGCGATGTGCAGGAATTGTGAATGTGATGTTGATGGTTCTGATGGGGAGCCGATGCCACACATCCGGTATGCGCATTCAGAGCCACGCGGGTGTGACGTTACTTCCGGTCTACATGCCCTGAGTTCGTACCCTCCAGGCCAGATCACCTACAGTCTGACCTCCGTGAACTGAACGAGCAACCTCCTGCTCCTCTTGCCATTTCACTTCGAGTCTGAGACCGCCGCGCCGCGTCACTCCCTGAATCTTTTATTTTTGAGAAAACGTACATTAGCATATATTTGCAAAAAAGTTGACAAAGGTTTACTCGACTGTGGCTTTTCTTCGCGAGAAGTGATAGAGAATTTTTTTGTATTAATTATAATTAGTTAAAAAATTAGGAGCTAAGACTAGGAATTTTTAACTATGTCCTTCGTAATTAATAGATTGCTAAAAATCTATCTATGCGTCTAAAATCTATCAATATGTATTATATCGTCGGAGGGTATACGACAGAACGTGTACACTTACTATAAAGAAGACGCAACTTGCATTTACAATTACATTGTGACGCGTCATATCGCCTTCGCTATTATGATTTATTCAGAATCTCTCTCTCTTTTGAATAATAAATACACTCGTAAGGATGCTTCGACGTATAGAGATGGGTACTTTCAATCCCCACAAGTTTCAATATCCCTTATACGTTGTAATAGACTCCAAATTGCAACCGAGGCATATCTAAATCGATCGCTATCTCGAAATCACAGACGTAATGTCGGATATTAAGGCGGCGTCTGTTCGTTATCTATAGAGAATCAAATTCCTAGATGAACTTGATAAGTTTCACTATTTATGTTCTCCAATATCGTAGGTGTCAAGCGTACGATTGGCAAATATTTACGATGCGGAGTGTCTGACTTAGCTAATTCCATTTAGGATTTAATGGAAAGAAGAAAGAAGAATATAAGAGATAATATATTGATAACGAGGATCTATTATGTATGCAGCGATCGACCAGTAACAGAGAATACGTGCAGCACGCACGTACAAACGCGAGCGTGGACTTGTGTTCACGAATGCGAGGCGAGAAAGAGAGTGTAAAGTCTGCTAACAACGCTTACGAGAAATAAGTTGGGCAAATATCGGTACGATCCTCAAACATCGGCGGTCGCTTTGAACGTACCGTGCCGTTGCCGTTAGACACTCTTGTTGCCTTGGTACTCGCTCACTTTTTCTTCCTATATTTATATTCTATCCTACGCGAAAGACGTCAATTCATCATTTTTCGTACTTTATCGATTCCGCGAATAACGCCGCCCACTCCGTCATGCAGTCCTATCTATTTCCCAATTTGCATTCGTGTCACGTATTAAAAATCTTATTTATGTAAATCCCGGGAAAGGTAAAATGCATCTTTAACGTCGAATCTATTATCGTTCATTTGCATTGCACCCTTGTATACAAGTGATTTTATCCGGAGAGGGAGAACAAAAAATTTATTTCTATCAGAAATACTATTTTTATAAAAAATTAGAGAGAGAGAGAGAGAGAGAGAGAGCTGTGTTATCGTTTCTCGAAGACAATGTGATAAAACAATGCAATGTAATAAAATTATTTTTGTTATCAAGTATCTTTTTCTAAATTCTCTTTTATCTCCTGCTTGATATTAACTTTTTTCTAAGACTAAATTTTTGGAGATATTTATTTAATTAAAAATTATCTACATATATTTAAATAATGTGTATACGATATATTTTTAATACAATACAATAATACAATAATAAAAATACCACGGTGTGTATACATATGTACTATTTTCTTTTTTTTTTTTCATCTTTTTTTGTATTAAAAAAGTTATAAAAAAAGTTGTTGGTATGACTAAATATAATACAATGTTTAGTCGGCAGTATTTCTTTAAAATTCAAATATATATCTTTCTAAGTTAAACATACATCATCAATCAAAACACATAGTTTCTTGAATTAGCAAATATTTTTATATATTAACAAATTTTGCTTGACCGTGACTGACACGTATAAAGTTGAATACAAAATATTTTTTTTGTTTTACACTTTTTTCTCAGTGTATACTTTCCAGTATTTATTATTGCGCATTTAACTCATTGTAATGGTAAAAAGAAATAAAAAGACAAGTGTGTTCTTAGAGGTTCTGAAAAGAAAAAAAATTAAATTTTGACTTTTATCCCAGTCGACATTTTTTTAGGACTCTGTATTTCGGTTTCTCTCTTCGGGATTTTTACGCGGCTAGACTTTAGATCCGAAACATCTCTTGCTCGCACCGCTAGTGTTAAAGGACGACTACGAGATTGCGCGAGCAAAGCTGTATACATTAGCGAGTCGCTACGTTGGCAACTCCTGTTTGCATTATGAGCCCAACTGTACTTTTACGCAGCGAGATACCACGAAACAATGCAAGACACGCGTGCAAATATGGGCGCGCACCTCAAATGGGACATTCCGATGTTTCTCGGTATTACTGCCACCAAAGATGGTCGGCTTGGGCTCCGACTAATGATCACCAAACGGCACCGTTTCTTCGATATCTTTCGATCGTCTAAACTAGCTCGCTCCCAGATCACCGCGGATAAGTAAAAAGGAAATCATTTTAAAGGTCTTTTTGTTTCAATTTTCACTTTTCCGATAATTAAGAAATTGAAAGCAAGAACTATTGCTGTCTAGACAATGACGATAACTCGTGTTTTGTCCTGCGATCAATGAAGCGATAAGATTGTCCAGTAATCTTCAACCGATAGTGACAAAAAAGGTTTCATTGTCGACCGATAATAAACAATCAATATTTCTCGTTAGGCAATATTTCTCGATAGGCAAACCTTTGACAATACGGGCTCACTCAAATTACTACTCAAGGGCAAGGTCTTTATTTTTGTTTTGTCTTTTCCCACCAGACCCGAGGCAATGGTCGGAAGCAGCTGTTGCTCACTGGTTGCACTGGGCTATCAGAGAATTCTCGCTGGAGGGTGTAGCGATGCAGCCGTGGCAACACATGACTGGGAAACAGATTTGTGCCATGGGGAAGGAATCCTTTCTAGCACGTGCCCCCGCCTTCATGGGCGACATCCTGTGGGAGCATCTCGAGATCCTGCAGAAAGGTGCGTGTTCTTCATATGAACGGCGCGATCGGATCCGTCAGTCTACCTCGAATAGTCCTCTTAAGTATCTGATGAATCTAATGCACGATTATATTTTTAAGTCAATCTTTAAGATATTTTTAATAAGTGCAATATATAAAAAATCTCAAAACGGTGATTTGTACGAGGAAGACTGACGAGACAGATCATTAATTAAAGTATTTATAATAATGATGCGCTACCCAACGTAGTCTCGATTTAAACTCACTGCCACATGAGTCAGACACTATATTAGTGATATTACGTGATAATTATATGATGATTATATTATGAATAACTGCTTATATCGTAAAACAATTTTTAGTAACTATTGTTCTGCCGAATATTTTTCTAGTCATCTTACTGTTAACTCCGCATCATCACCGCAAGGTTTCTAGTACAGAAAATCATAATGCATGTGAAATTCTAAATTTAAAAAAAAATAACGGTTGACAATTAACATTGTTTTTCATCAGCATCGAAGAGAATGATTAACAATTTTTACTCATATGATACGATATATTTCTAGTGAAAGTAGAAGATTCTTTCTGTTAGAAATAAAAACAAACATTGTGTTCGATCTTGTGTGTCCTACACGCTGGATGCTCACCGGTGACCCCGGTGTCGCGAATCCGGGATTAATCGCGCAAGAAACGCTCGTACGCGCTACGCACGCTTTTTGCGGCGGACACCATCCGTCGCCATCGACAAAACCGATCGAATTTCCGTAAAATCGCGATGTCACGGCGCAGCGTACGAGCAAAAGAACTCCGGCGAACAATGCCGGGAGCGATGGGGCGGTGTGCGCGCGGGTGGTGACCATCTCTCTCTTCTCCTCCACCCCTCCCGCGTGTCACTCTCCCATTTCGTAGCGTTGAATCGACCCCCGTTTTTACGCGCACGCAGCGCGAAGAGAATGAAGCGGAGGAGAAGAAAGACAGAGCACCATAGAAACTCTCATCCCGGATATCCGCCGAAATGGTGCAGCGCCATTGCCGCGGCCACTTAGACGCTTTTTCGGGTGGGATGTACTCGCGTGCACCAAAGAATTCACTCGAATTTCGATCTACCGTCAATGGTCGAGCTTCGATTCGGCCGGTCCCTCCTATTAGATCCCCCGTGCCCTTTTATGGTGCGTGCGCGCTCAAAACAACAAGTCAAGTTCATAAATGCGTCGTTCGATCGTTTTAGATTTTAACAAAAAGCAGAGAAAATTCAAAGGAAAGGTACATCTATATTCTTGTATAGCATAGACTGGAGCAAGTGGAGAAATGGTGCAAGTGAAAAAATATAGGAGAGCGGTTATAGATAAATTTAGGATAAATCTAGAATTTCAATTTAAATCCTACAAATTTTACAAGGTACTCGTGGCAGAGAAATAATTAATATTGTTGACCATTTATATTTATTACCTAGCGCCTGTATATTTTAATTAAAACCACTAGCGGCTCCCCTGACATCGATAATGAGGGGGGAGAGGTTTCTGCAAAATTATTTGATTTCATATTTTTGGTTTCATTCTCAGCTTTTACTCCAGGATCAATTACGAGACCTGCTTTAACGTTTATTTTTCTTTACATACATTTTTTAAACGAATTCAAAATAAATTGCAAAATTAATTTCTTTTAATTTGCAAGCGGGGGAATTTAACCCCAGGATCCGCCGGTGATTAAAACTAACTCATTCGGATACTTCTATTTTTCATTATCGTGTATAATTTCTTTCATAAATTAATTTTATATTTGCACACTAAGGCTATAATTTTTAAGAAATAAGAGCAAGAATATCAATTATTTTTCGAATAATTATCCAAATAATAGAAATAAAATTAAAATGCCTATATTTTTTGTAGAATATCTACGTCGGTTCTATTTTGAATTTGTGCAACAAATTATCGTAAATATAATTTAAAATACATAACTTCTTTATATATATATATATATATATATATATATATATATATATATACATTTGTGTATGTCGCTACAGTAATCGATAATCAATCAAAGTTATTATCTCATGAATTATTAAATATACTAAAAACTGTATCTGCGTGATGAAGAACGTGTGAAACAATAAAAAGGTGAGATAGTAGAAGAAAAGCTAGAAAGAAAGGAGACTAGAGGGGATGACTAAAGGGAGACTTAAGACAAGATAGAAATACAGATGGAGGAAGAGGGAGCTGAATAGATCGACATAGATAAAAGCAGATCGTACGAAATGATGCGGCAGGAAGCGGAGGTTCGCTCGTGATTTAACTCCCGTTAAGTAAAACCCCGTACTTCCTTATCGATTATTCATGTCGCCTCATCATTGGCACTGAAACCTCGGCTTAATCGACTAGCGCGATCTAAGGAGTAAGGACGACTACTAACGGTAAGTCACCACAAAACTCGAGATTCGTCTCGAATACATAATCTCTCTTTCTCGTAACTGACAGCGCGTAAATAAGCGCGAACGAAGCAGAATCCTTAACGCTAAACTCGACGTGGTGGTTTCCTGATAAAGAATGATTTACACATTATTTGTAACAACAAAACAAGTTTTATATCACTTAATAAATTATGAATATAAACGTTAATGCAGAATTTTTAGAAAATTGTCGAAAATTACTTAAATTAATTATAAATAAATTACAAATATATAATTATTAATTAATTATAAATAAGTAAATTACCTAAAAAATTTTTATCTTTTTAATTCTAACTTAAATCTTCGCGAGCGACCAGCGTCCTTTTGTAAAACTCATACTGTAAACTATGCTACTGTTTTTTTACTCCACACGTGATGGAAGTGAAAGAGGGATACATAACTGTGCGATTTTGCGGCAGGGAAAGAGCCAAATAAAAGCGTCATCGTCGTTGTCGTCGTTGTACTTTCCACATTCCAGCCGTGCAATTTATTATTGTGCTACGATTGTGAACGATGTAGCCGGCCGGGCCGCGTGATCCCTCTGACCGAGGCGACGGTAATTTAACTGAAGCCTAGCGTGCACCCGACGCTCGCAGTCGCGACACGACGTGGGTAATCGCTTTGATTCCGCGAATGAGAACGGATGTTAGGAAACGCTCTTGCGTTGTATAAAAAAGTAGAAACTAAAAAGTTATATCTTCCTGTCGCGGCGATACCGATCGGATTTTACGGTGAAATTCATTAATACGATGCGTTTTGTCATCGAGACGAATGATCGATCTCTTTTTGTATGCCGGTACTGAATTGAAACTTGGGGGGCAATCGAAATTGAACTTCACCATTGCTCAATCTTGATTAAACAATTACTTGATTGAATAAAATATCTTTCCCCGCACGCCACTCACTTTGCGCGTTTCGACATTATCTTGCTGCAGTAAAATCGCGATTTTTACTTCATCACTTAGAGAAATCTCGGGAAAATTGAATTTTTCGTGCAAATGTGATCTGCACGAATGAATTTTTAAGCGATCTCTATTTACAAGATACAAACTCGGATTGTATTTTAAATAATTTTATTTAATATAAATCAATTCTTTCTGATAATTCAAGAATTATTTAATACTTGAAAAAATTAGGAATTTTATTTCGATTTTCTTCCTCACATAAATTTTTCATTCACATAAATAATTTAATAGTTCAGTGTATAAGCGTACGGAGAAAGAGAGAACAGTCCATAGTATAAAGATTATTTGCATATTAAAAGCGAAAAAGTGTAACAGAGTGTAAGAACACTCTGTTATAAGAAAAAATAAGGAAATATTCATGGCACGTACGTATGTTTTACATTTCGAGTCTACGATTGTTCCACGAGAGTTCCTAGAAGCGTAGAAACACCAACGATGAATCACGGCAATGGCGAGCGTCTCCTTCGCAATACGGTCGCGATGATGATAGTGCTATACTCCAGATCGTTAATTACGATTGCGATCCGCGATGCGCGAAACAATCGTACTTACGGGGAATCACTTAATGACAAACAACGCAATATTTTATTCCTGTCATAATCAACACGGGCTGAAGAACTACCAGGGCGCGCACGCTGCGATAACTATTATCATGTGAAGATAAGAGCTTTAATTATTACGATTAACATGTCCATGTTCATTGTCCATGAGGTATATGTGACCATTCATGTATGTACATTCATGAGGCGTATATGCCCTGTGGATAGTGAATGATGCAATATAGTTCCTTTTCTTTTTTTTTTATCGTTAATAATATTTCTTTAGTTAACTTAATCGAGACTCTGATGCGAAACGTATTTAAATTTTTTGGAAAAAAATATTATCTGGATTTAATCCAACTTTACGCTATTGCAAAGTAATTTAAGTTTTATATTTCGTTGATGCATATTTATAACTTTATAAAACTTATGAAAAATTATAATTATCGCAGTCGAGGAAAACGGTTATGTAAAATAAATATCCTTTGCGTTGAAACCAAATACAAGAAATGTACTGGAAGTCTTTTTTTAGTCGTTCGTTGTTAATATTAACGAGCATTGTGAACGTTTTGAGTGTAAAAGTTCGCAAAGTGATAGCGTTTACTAATAATTCTCGTACAGGTTCACACAAGTAACTCGGTGACAGATAGGAACAGGGATGACGCGAACCTTACGAATTACTTAACTCGCGAAGGCGCACGAACAGATGTGCAGCTCGGTTGAGGATTTATCTCCGTTTTACATTTAGATGTCGACGCAGCGAAGGCCTCTCTGGAGAACGTGCCGGCGAACTTGTATGAAAGCGTATGCGTGCCAGATTTAGGTGATTTTTTGGGATACCAGGGTGGCGGCCATCAAGTGGCAACACCAGAACATAAAAACCCGTCGACGCCCGCCAATTCGGCCACCTCCAACTCCTCCGGTCCTCCTCAGAGCGGTACGCAACAACAACCCCCAATACAACCCTCTTCGGGCGCGGTGTCCCTGCCATCGAGACAGTATCATAACGATGGTAAGTCCATTTTTACTATTCCTCTCCGCCTTCCTCCGCCGCGAAGAATTACTCTCGCACGTAGAAATCCCACTTAGACAACAGTGACATCTTGCGCCGGTATGTCGAGAATAGCAAATTTCTGTGGAGTAATTCTAAATTTTTGAGGCGATTCCTTCGTCGCAAAGTAGCGAGGATTCTCTAAAAAACGAGATGAAAAGGCGAAACGCATTATTAATTTCCCTCTATGAACGCGCGCGCGTAAAAACCGTTATCATCGATGATAGCGCCAGATGATTGCAGCGAGCCTCGCTTCCTACAACGCTGACGACTCTTCCCTTTTCGATACCGATAATTCACTCATACTCACGCGCATATGCAAGGGACCGCTAAATTGCGCGACGACGAAGTCGGTTTTATTTATTTCCCCGATTGCAAGTGCAAACGAAAGCGTGGAGGAGTTTCTCATTGTTACGTCAGGACGGCTGATAACATCTCTCAGGTTGGTGCGTTTGCACGTGTTGCAAACGCAAACCTCTCATTATCGTCACCGTTCGTTCCTCATTTAGCATTTCTTCGTCGTCGTACCGCGGGGCACCGTGTCGACGACAGGTCGCGATTTCACCGGCGCGTATATGCCTAGAAATCGAATCGTCAAATGTCTATCTGGCTTCTCTCAAGACATCGCTGATTACGATACGGCTCGTTACAGCCGGCGACAAGTGAGAGGGTGGGCCGTTCCGTCGGCGAAACGTCCGAAACGAGAAACTCGGACTCTTTTATTAGGACACCCATTAGTCAGCGCATCTTCTGGCTTTATGTAACACTTTGTTTCGTCCATTATATTCCTCATGTATCGCGGCAATCACGAGAATATTGTGTTGAACCTGAAAAAAACTTATTCTTTATTTACGGCTCGCACACTCTTGAATTCTCGGCGAACACGCTGCTACATAATATCTGAATAACAAACGAACTATCCCACAATCATGTATGATAGTTCGCAGATAACATCGGAGATGATGTAAGTCTCTACCCGCGGCATATTCAAACTCATTTTTTTTCCCTCTTTCATTTTTCCGCGGAATCGCATGCGGAATAGCTCTCTCGCGGTGCTATTCTATTCATTCAGAAGTTTTGTGCGACAATCGCGACATCTCGCGATCGGCGGCCGCGAAGCGAGAGGGATTACCCGAAAGGACGGTGCAGTCGAGTTTTTGCAGAATCTTTTGTCGAATGGAACCGACGAGCATCTATTGCGCAACGATTTTGTTATTGTACGTTGTTGCGCAATGCTCGACGAGATTTCGCCTGGCGTGTGCTCGAACTGAGAATCGTATTATTCACCGGTCACGAACCTAGTTTTAATGTCTTTACGGGCGCGAGAGAACGTATTGCCGAGTGAAAATATCAACGCTAACGCTGGCGCAACGGTCATATAAAATTTCTCTGTTGCGCCCATTATGACGTGGAGAATTTTTCACAAGCGCGTGTGACCCAGTTTTTGTTTGACTATTAACTTTTGATCGTTAATCTGGCTTTGACCGCGTTACTTTCGCCACTACATGCGCTTTTATCCATTGTAAAATCAAATTCATCATTACGTGACGAATCAACTCTCCCCCAAGTGCGTTTTGCACAACACATTAACGTGCCGCTGACGAAAGAGCAAATAGCAACGTTCATCGTGCGTTTAATGAAACATTTGTAGCTTTTATGAATTGTACTCGAATGTACTTTAATGGATTACAATAGTCGGTGAATTGCGTCTGCTATTGCACTTAAGACTCATAGTACTTCGATATTTGTGAGATTCAAGTCGTAAAATACGAAGGGGTACTAAAATGCGTTTTTTTTTAAATACATTTTAATTAAATTGATCTTCTTGACTTTATTAATTAACTTCCTTAAAGATTATAGATCGTTCAGATTATATCGCAACAGCAAATTTTAAAAAATTAAAGATTTATTAATTAGATTATTAGCAATTAAAAATCTACTAATAATTTTAAATCATTAATACGCAGAATTGACTTTAGAAGCACGATACGATCTTGTATTTTCATTTCACCGTTAAAGACGTTACGAAATGGAAGGAAAAAGATTCGCGCAGAGAGATGACTCGCAATCGCGCAGCTGAAACCGTACGCGATTTTGTTCGCGTACTATACCAACGCGGTTTTTATCAATGGAAGATAATCCCAGTCGCGCGACGTGTTGTGTCGTTCTGTAATCCGTGCATCGCGTATACTCCGCTCGCAATCGCAAGTGCGTTGATGTCGGAGGCACGCGCAATAGGACGACGGATGGAATGGAACAGAATGGAACGGCGCGGAGAGTGCGGCGGAGAACATTATAAAGCGAGTCTTCGTACGTAGCGCACGGGTAACAATTACCCTAGCGAGGGGCCTTACGTCATTGCAGCAGTGACCGTGGGTGAACGAGGGAAAGTCGGGTCCTCTACACGCTCCGCCGCGGACAATAGAGACGATTCGCCCGCGCCGCGCCGCGCCGCACCGCGCGTGTGTCTACCTCGCATATAACGCGCACGCACGCACATACATACCTATACGCGTACGTGGACGTTAATGAATGTGCTCGTATATCTCTCATCCCGATTTCAATCGTTCTCGTCTACGTGGAAGGCAGAATGAAACCACTACCATATTAGAACCGACGGACTGAATTGCGAGCCGTTGAAAATTCTCACCGCGAAGAAGGAATTTTAACAATCACTTTAATTCATTTTAATTGTTTCGCCAAAAACAGCTTGTCAAATTATAATAGAATAATATAAAAGAGCAGCCTTCTTTTTGAAAATAAAACGCGAATTGTACACCGCGTGCCTCGATCTAAAAAAAAAAGATATACATACACGCAAATTAAATTTGTTTTTATATTATTTCTATTTTAATACTTTAATTTACTATAATTTTATACTTTATTATAATATTATATATATATATATATATATATATATATATATATATAAATTTATTAATAGAAGACCAATTTATGTATGTAATGTTATTTATTGAGGTGTAAATAGAGAAGTTGAAGAAAATCTGCCTTCGATATATTGGCACGATATTTTTGCATTTGCGAGTACCAAAATATCATGTAAAATAAAGGCAGATTTTTTTTTCAGACTACAAAAATTTGGCAAGCGCCGACTGATATTTGTACGACACTAAAGTGCTTCGGCTGGTACCGTATGTACACTTCTTACGGACGTCGTCGTTACAAAGCGACCAACACAGACGTCTGTATAATAGACTCATTATTTCTGCTTGCTAAAGCACTGTTACGTTATGTATCACAGCTCTTCGAGGTCTCTGGTTCGACTCTCGCTTATCCTCGCTTTCGGCCTCCTCATGTCGGAACTGATGTTCTCTCTCTGTTATTTAGAAACGAGTCCACTTGATATAATTTTTAATTATACTACCAGATACTCAAATTCTCTAAGATTCTTCTCGACGATGTTAATATTATTAACTTGTAACTAAAAACTACCTATTGGATCTTTCCACGTCAAGCTTGCAACGCATCGAAACTTGTTTTAATTTAAATAAGCAACATAATCACACAATTATCGAAAATTTTTATATTTTTTTCGTTTATTTCTCAAGAGCAAAAATTGCTCTCTTTCGTATTTCTTTCTTCGATATTTACAATTATTAGATACAATTATTAGATAGATTAATATTAGCGAGTTTAACAATATCGTAACATTGTAATGTTGTCAAATATTTACAGAAATTGAATACAATTCGATTATAGATTATACTTTCCCAACATTTGAATCTATGAAACAAGACGGTAGATCTTTAGGATGAATTTCGTGAACGACGATGATGGCGCGTGTTGTCCATGAAGACAAGCACCAAAGCTTGTCGCGTATTCATTGCTTCGTGTCACGTATCGCGCGCACGTGCACGGATCCACAAACACGCGTAACGCTTATGTGCGCGTGCATATTATGCATAAATTAACGACAGCGAGCGTGGGGGACGAGGGACCGAGGGAGGGTAGAATCCCCGCGCGCGAAAGCGACGCTCGTGTGGTTTTACTAAGCATACACGGTGTCCAAAAAAGGATCCGTGACGTCCATTGATAGCGTTTATGGAAGAGAGGAGCGACTGGTTAGTCGTGCCGGCGAATACAATGATTACTTGTTAAGCACAGCCCCCCGAGTTGTAACTAACCGCTGACGAATTATGCAGTGTTTCGATCGTTGCTGTCTTCCTCACTTGTTTATCGCGTCACTTTGTTGTATTATTTTGCTCGAGCAATTTTCATCACTCGAAATTTTTCATTTCTACATAGAAAAACGGCACACGATGTAAAAATTAATCTGAAGTGTTCTTCTTTTACGTGATTCCGCAAAGATATGTGACTTTCGAGAATAATTTTTCTTGAAGTAATTCTCAAAGAAGATATTTCTCTCTTATAGTCAATCATATGCAAATGACAAACATCTGACTGTCGAAATTTCTCTCTCTTCCTCTCTCATTTGTCCTACTTGAAATTTGTACGCAAATTTTGAGTTAAAAATTATTTCTTTATTTCATTTCTCGCTATTGTTTTTTTTTTTGTTGAACAAATTGTACGTTTCTTAAACCGGTATACTTAATACGTGATTACGGGAAGCTTAACAAGCGCGATAATAAAACCGTATTAAAACCGCGCATATTCTCTCTCTCTGAGACACTTAGAGCGAGCGAGATCCACGCAATCTCCTGCGTCGCGAAAGAATCTCTAATACGTGGTATTGCGCGAACGTGCGTAGCCAAACGACGTCATATGGTTTGCAAATACCCCAGGCAGAGTGATATAAAAAGCGACTGCGTAGCGGGGCGCTAGAAGTAGAGAGACCCGCCTAGGGATGAAGCGAATAGAAAAAGGAAGAAAGGGGCGCGCTTGCGGGATGCGGGGGGGAGGAGGGTAGTAGTTGGCACAGGTTGTATTCATTCACTCGTTCATTCATAGTTCGTACACCGCCTCGAGGGTCTACAAAGCCTCTTGCTCATTCAGAACTCGTGACACGACCGTGTGGCACATGTAAGCACGTGTGCGTGCGCGTACGCACGCACGTACGTACGTATGTATGTACGTCCTTTTTTTCGTCCTTTCTCTCCCGTTCGTGCGTATCGTCCTCCTTCTCGTCTTCGTCGTCGTCGTCGTCATCGTCAAGGTTTTCGTATACATACGCCGTGATGAACGGCGTAAGGTAAATATATGAACCGGCCGGAAATAGAAAAGAGTACGTTCCTTCTCTGGTATAAGTGTCTCGCACTGCCAGAGGTTTCTATTTTTTTTCTTTTTAATTTAAACGTCACTTTAGTCAAATCGGTATCGAAAATAATCATGCAAGCGATTATCAGTCGTTAACAGGAATAGTTATAATTTATTCTAATGCTTGATCGTCACTGTCGCGGATAAATGAAGAGAAAAGAATGTTTGTTCTCTTCGTTACTTATTTAATAATGCACTTTCTCCGAGTCAAGACAAGATAGATGTATCCCTTCAAGATTGATTATTATTATCTCCAAAATAAGATAAACATGTACATATAAATACGAATTACTGACTTGCAAATTTTGCTTTATATGTTACTCGGGATTTTTATTAATTACACAATAAATAAAATAAAATCGCGTACTTTCAATGACCATAATATATTCCGTCACATTTGGTACATTTAGCATAATCACAAACGCGTAAAAAAAATATCGTGATAAAAGTAAACAAAAGGAGCAACGTAAGGAACGAGCGAGCAGGGGATAGAGGGAGAAAGAAGGGACGAAAGAAAAAAGCAGGAGCGATATTCGGAGCTCACGTTACAACCGGAAGTCGCTGGGCAGGACTGGTAGTAAAAGGAAAGGGAGGGAGACCTACCCCAATGCCACTCCGGGACGGCAAGATAGTTTTATAATGTCCTCGAGTACTCCTCCCTTAATGCACTCGTAAATGCACCCTCCTCAGAACCGCTTCTCCACAGCATTGTTGCTCACTTCGAGAGCTTGTCTCGATTGAGAGGAAGAATCGCACAGATGTGAAGAAGAGAACCAGATCGTCTTGTGTGACTAGTTGGGTCGAGAATATACGTTATAATAGCGATTCTCTTTGCAGCGGATTTACTAGGATTTCGTTTGAACGAGAATTAAATGTGGAAATTAACGAACGTTAAATAAAAACCTTGCTAATTCGATATTGAACCTAATTTCGATGTTATGTATACCTTTTTTATTTATATCGGATATTCACGAATATTTTTGAAGATACATTGCGAGTAAGAGATCTACATTTCTTATATTTAATTGTAGAATATATAATATATATATAAACGTTTATATATATGTATAAATATAAATATAGATTAATTCAATTAAAAAAAAAAAAAAAAAAAAAGTTACTATTGATTAATAAAAATCTGATTACATTGATAATTTGGGATTTACCGATCTTTCTTTAGATTATAATTATGTTCTCTACAATATATACGTATACAAAAGTTTTATTTAATCAAAGTTAAGTTTAATTGATATTTATAACTCTTAGTATAATTTGCGGTCCTCCCTTCGATGAAAGATCTAATCTTTCTAAAATTATATTAAAAGCATCAGTTTTACATATCAAAATTTGTTTAAAAAAAATACTCGTTTTCTACGAAGAAAAATCTGCTCTTTTCTAGCAACGAAACTATATCAGAACGCCGAATCGCAGAAGAAAACGAAGGCGCAATTATCATACATGTACAATCGACGATCGATTACTCAGATACTCAATCCCGAATAGAAAATAGAGACGACCGACACGGTGTCGGACAGGCCCGAACCCGAGCGGTAACGAAGCGCGCGCGTTCTTATTGTGCGGCCCTCGTAAGTCCCATTACTATTGCCGCCGAGGCTATACGAACCCGAGAGAGGCACGAGGCGTAGGGGAGTGAGCGCTTCCGGTCCCCTCTGCATCACGTGCGAGACCGCCGCCGAACAGAGAAACCCCCGTTGCCTCGCCTCTCAACATCCGGTCTGTTGCGCGCCTCCACTTCCCCTCCGGTCACAGCCCCCTCTCAAAAATAGGCTAGGTCCTTCTCGACTTGCGTCGAAACATTCACCACCGCCGCACGCCGGAGACGATCTAACGATCTGGCGCGGCGAAATATGCGTAATCAGCGTCGAAATGTTTTGATCGCTACGTTTCTTTCGTCTTGAATATGAAGAAAATTAACGAAAATAGGTGCATTAGATACGTGAAATTATACACGTTTCTTTCGCAAAATCGCGAGTAGCTTTAGAAATTGTCGAGTGTTTTTCATTATGTTTATTTTTATTTATTTATTTTGATTTCACGGAAGTAGATAATGCTGAAGACTTTACTGAGAATATTTAGGAAATGTCAAGTGCGCATAATTGTGTGTATGGTAATTATTTTATTAATCACATCTCAAAATACATATATATATTTTTTATTATTACATATATATATTTATACATTATGTTTATATTGTCTTTAATTAACAAAAATGTTGAAGGAAAATAATAACGATGTTGATATCATTATTTTAGCGATACTAATTAATTAAAATACATAGTAATCATAGTAATTATGTGATGTCGACTTTTTGTGCGTATAAATGAGATGCATTATCGTTTCACTTGCTATTATAAATTAATATGCTATTACTAATTGGCCAATTATTAACTTATTATTAGCTTACTATTTATTATTTCCCAATTGACAATTTCAACGTAACAATCAATCCACGAGATGGGTGGAAAACTTCGCTTTAGACTTTTTTTTTATTGCGGTATCTTATCATCACAAGTTTGTGCGAATGTTTCTCATTACATGACGTCACATTCGCCTACATCCACCACTCTGTGATAATAACGGAGAAGAATTATAAATATATAAAAATTGGACTTGGAAAGTGCGTGACATATTTGTTATTTTTTTCCTTCATTTGATTCCTTTATTATTATAATTATCGCGATATTGTCGTTATTGTGTTTTTATCTCGCTTTGACACCACAGCAGTGCTTTCCCAGCAGACATTTTCAGAATTCTTACATGAATAATTTATACATCCGCTCTTTGTAACAAAAAAAAAACTCAATTTGAAACGAAAGCTATCGACATAACGAATAGGTTTCATGTGAGAATAGCTGAATATATTTCAAATCTTTAAGTATTCATTGCGAAATTTTTTTAACACGATAATTTCAAGATGTCAGGTTTAAACCGAAATTAATCTGCACTTTTCTTATTCAAATAACATTAGACGTTGTTCATCATTCGCGAAATCTGTGTTGCGTTAATGAAACGAATAAATGTCGAGTACAAATGTACGTGTATGACGGGATACCGGCAACGCGATGACAATGACAACGACGACGATGATGATGATGATGACGACGACGACAACAACGACGACGACGGCAACGGTGGCAGCAGGTGGTTGAAGCTCCGAGGGGGCGTTTTGCGATCTCCCTTCCTCTCGCTGCGATCGCTCCCCTCGCATTCCCCGATCTCCCCCTGTTCACCCCCCTGAGCAAGCGGCCGGGTTTTCTATCTCGTGCCCCTCCACTCGACGACAACCCCCCACTCGGCAGGCTCGTGAACTCCCACCTTCCACCTCCACCGCGCGGCACCAATGCGACACCGGCATAGCCGTGCGAGACGCTAGAGCCGCTGGTCGGGGCCCCACGGGCAGAGGGGGAGGAAAATGCGATGGAGGATGAAAGGGATGGAGCGCGGAGCGGGTAGGGACGAAACGGTGGGCCGCGGAGCACCGTAGAGCGGAAACGGCGCGGCGCTTCGTCACAGTGACACGCGCGCTCGCGTCAAGTGGAGGAGTGCGCGCGAGGAGTGCACGCGAGAGAGAGAGAGAGAGTGCGATCTTCTGCGACGTCTCTCTGCCGTCCGTATTCGGCGTACATTCGGGACGCCGTGTGTCCGTTGCGGAGTGACGAGGCGGCAAGTGATACCCCGGCGTTGACGAGGAGGGAATTCACCCGCGAGTAGATTCGCGAATCAACGCACTCGCGGGAGCGAATCCGCGACTGCGAACTCGAGCGCGGCGGATGCTCTCGCGAGACTTGAGTCTCCTCGTGGGAAGTAATTAATAAATGCGCGGTGCGCGATTAAAGGATACGTTTACTCGGAAAAAGGGTTCCAATCCGGTTCGTAGAACAGACAACGTTGGGGATATAACCGGGAGGGGGGGATTTAATTCGATTCTTGATTGTGGAACTAAACGCAGTGAAGTAATTGGTAACCAGTGAGGAGTATCTGGAAGATGAAACTCAGTTCCGCGAGCGGAACTGAACGTGGTGAATGATTGAGGGGATTATCTGGGAGGTATATTAATCTCGGTGGGGAACTGATCGGTGACGAGTAATTAAGAGGAGACATCTTGAAAATTAATTTGCCGATTGTGAAACTGTGAGCACGGTGAATACGACTTTATTCCAATTGTGGTGGGAGCGAGCATCGCGCGAGCAAAGACGGGATACCTGAGGACTACTAAACTCAGCTGCACGCAGCTGAGTCAACGAAGAAGGAGAGAGAACCGATGCGGCCGGCCGGGGAGACACCTGTTGCGTCGTTCCGCGGCTAAGCGGCAAAATTCTCCGCGTGAGAGGGGAACTCGAATTTTCCCTCTCGGAGAAAAAACATTGGAGAGAAAAAAAAGAGACAGAGAAAAAGAGATTGTCGATCGATCATTGAAGTCTCTCGCCTATCTGCCGAGGATTCTCAACGCCACACACGCCACTTCGGAGAGTCTATGCCGCCCACGAGCGGAGTGCCGTTGAAGGAACTCGCACGAGGCGATCGCGAGGGGATCGCCGTCGTTGTTGACGTCGTCGTAACTGCCGCGGCCTCGTTGCAACATCGCGCGATGCGCAACGTCCCGGCGAACGTCAACGTCAACGGCGTGTCGTAAGGTCGTTGCGCGGAACAATATCCGATCGTCGCACGGATGCTCGTCGCCGAGGAGTGACCAACGTCGTCGTCGCGCGGGACAATCGAAAGCGACGTCACGGCGGGCGTCGTGAGCGTCGGGACGTCGCGGCCTTCGGGGCAGGCGCCGGGCATAATAGTCGACGCGTACGCCAACGGCGGCGACATCGGCGCGTTAACGATCGGCAGCGGCAGCAACAGCAGAAGCAGCAGCAGCAACGGCAGCGGTAACGTCAACGCTGCCGCGTCTTCGGAAATGGTGCTCCAGATGCTGGACACGCTGATGACAGGCCACGAACCGTTCTACGCCGATTATCCTGCGTACCAGGAGGCGGAGCCTCTCACCGGCCATCATCCGCATCATCAACATTCCCATCAGCACGCGATCAGCCGCAGCAACACCAGCGTGGTGCCGCCGGTCTCCTTGGACGCGACCACCCACACGCCAGGTATCTACCTCGTGGAGTTTGACTTTTCGACGTTGAGGATTTTCACTCGCCGCGGAAAGTGCTTGCTCACACATTTCGCGATTTTCAATCGCCAAGTGCCCTTAGAAAATATTCGTCGTTAAAGAACGATGTTCAAGATGCATGAATGTATACTACGATACGTCATCTTCACTGAGAAAAAGAATAATTGATTCAACTACATCGAAATCTGTCACGGGCTGTCAAATAAATTTTTAGCTGCGACAAACAAAAATTTCCTTGTCCAGGAAATTGAACAAACAGACTAAACCATCAGTTAGGATCACAAAAAATTTCGTTATTATTGCTTTAGTTAAACGGTTTAATCAAATCGACTCTTTTTTTTCTCATTGTACATTCGCCAAACATTCGGTCGCAGATTTCGATTCTTATTTTTCCCTAGTATGAGAAAATCGATGGTTTATTTTTTGGTCGTAAATATTATACGTGAGGAGTGACACGAGATGAAATAACGGCGAGAAAAGCAGGCTCAATTTCCTGATCGCTGCGTTTTATCATAAGAACTTGTACAGATAAAAGTGAGAAAAATCACTTTTGCACGTCTATCGGGGTTGAATCCCCGTTTTCTGGGGTCGGTTACGTGAAATCGGTTCCTCTCATTAGGGAGGAAGAGCATTATGATCTTCAAGAAATCTCTGAAAATCTTTAAAACTTTTTTCGAAAAAAATCCCTCCTTAATAATTTGCCGGTGTGACCCATCTGCCAATCGCTTCGCTTATTCCTGACATGATCACAGATGTGAGTGTTGCACTATGCATCGCGTCGTGTAGTGAAAACGAAATTAAGTCGAAGATTCTGCGAAAAATAAAGAAAATTATATCAACCGATTCACTTTGTTTACAAGATTAGTCTGTTATGTATACCTGGTTATTATGAACCTGTTTTTGCAGCTATATTTTTTCAGTTTCTTTGTGTGCGTGACGTCTAGAATGCTCTCAGCGATTAGCAATCGTCACAACGTAAACAGGACCATCACAATTATTACAAAGAATATTATCGATACACGTAAATACATTTTACTCCTTCCTTACAACGATTAATTTTGAAAGACGTAATTATTTTATATCATATTTCTACAAACGTAACGTCTAATTATTTTTTTTTACAACTTTTCGAATGTTTTAAACTCAAGTAAAATACATAAATCGAGATTATCGCACTCTACATTTGGATGTCGCAGCTAAAATGTCAATCGACGTCCATTATTTAAGAGGCTTTGTAGTTTCAGTTCGATGTTATCGAACGGACTGCCCCTACCGTATGAGGTCAAATGTCGGGACATGCATATGAGACAGAATTATTTGCAAATTACGCGATAACCCAGACGACAATAAGGTTTCTAACAATTTCCAATCGAAAACCATCCTCAGCGACAAAATATAACCCATTTTCAGACAAAAAGATAATTTTCTAATACACAGTTCTAGGATCTAAAAGAATTACATTCGAGGATATTATTGAAAACCCTACTAATTTCTCAAATATTATTCTACCTGTAATCAATAAAAATCAACAAATAAAATAACTTATCACTATCACGTTATTTAAAAAAATTTATCGGATTGACTCAAAACTAAAAGATTATATCATTGAAAATAAATTCACTGCAGTGTGCGCAACGATTAAAACTAAATAGAACGACATGACTTTTTACAGTGAAATTATATATTTATAAATTCGTGTTGACATTACGCCCTGCGGATTAAACATTAAGTCAAGGCTGATCGTATGTTCTGGTTCGGTATTCATTGTCGCTACAAAAATATACCTTTTTTCTGACTCGTTGTTTCTGCGGTAAGAATCTCTTTATGGGCAATTAAAATCAATCTAAATCCAATCAATTCTTTATTTCTAAAAAAGGGGAACTACTAACTTTGGCGGGGCACCATTAGTTTAATTCGATTTCTTTTTTGATCTCTCAGACGAAAGCGATCTCGATCCCGCGATTTATGTATGTGATTCGTCCTAGGACGAGCTACGTCACAATTATAATATTCTGCTATCAGCGCTATAATAGCCCGTAACTATACTCGTTTGTATTACTTCGAACATAAGGATCTTTTGTTCGCGATGCACGTCCCTCGTCCTTCCCCGTTAAGGTGTGGCCCTCGTTAAACCGGCAATAAAGCGTATCGCGCAAGGTCTCGGCGGCACACGCTTGGGAGCTCGAGTTACACGCTTCGGATGCGTCGAATTGCAGCGGGCCTGGAGATAAAAATTGCATCAATGTTGTACGCACTTTAGGAATGGTATAAAGATATCGGTGCCACGGTTCATAAAACTAATTTACTCAACCTTGCTGTCGTTCTGTCACGCCAATTTCTCTCATTCGTATGATAAGTGGCAATGAAATGTGGTCCTAAAATGCACAATTTACACATTCAAATCTTGAATTACAGGTTTACTCTATATTCGCCAACAATTATAAGTTTACGATTTATATTATTTTTAATTACTCAGATTAAGTGGAGTCGTTTATTTAATGAACAAATAAATTATTAAAATGTTTAATTAATTAATTAAAATCTGTTTAATTTAATTATTAAAATTTCTTTAACGATATATTTATATATTCATACATTTATTTAATTGTGAGGAAAATTACGTATTCAAGATCGGTCGAATATTACGTACAAAGACTCTCAAAATCTACGCACGCGTCCAGAAATCGTAACGTCATGATTTTTCGGTCGTTCAGAGTCTAAGCACACCCCGAACGTACGTCATTATCGTCATAATACGATTTCTAGATTCATTAATCACTGACGTGGAAAACGACTCTCATTTGTGACGACAACTGGAAGAAAGAATATTCCTGCTTAAAAAAACACAATTAACCTTCACATTCTCTGTGTTGCAGTACATTAATATTTAAGTACAACATCAACGTTTTTAAAATCGAATCTTCAGGCATATTTTTCTAGTTTTTTTCCGGTGACTTTTTTTTTAATCGGTCTACTTAGTCTTTAACTCTTAAGCTCTTTTTATTCTTCGATGCGATTATTCTCCTCGATGCCGATAATTAATGATCCGAAGAAGCGGTTGAAGCGAGCGACGCTTCTTTTCTTGTAACACGCGCGATTATGTAGATGCCTGCGTGCGTGCGTGCGTGTTGCGTACACGCACACACACACACACACAGATGTACTCGCGGGGTAGATAGAGTGTGGGAGAGTTCACAGGTCACCGGTCTAACGAACAATGCGCGATTTCGTTGTGCCGTCGTCGTGGACGCCTTTTTTACGAGCCGTGCTCATCACGCGCTCCCTGTATTGCGCGCGTCTGTGCGCCACTCACGTGCGTGTGCGTACGTGTGTGTTGCGTTTCGAGTAAAAGGAACGATTCAGGACCGTGACACCAGGTATAAAACTCGGAACGCCCGGAGAAAGAGTGGAGTGGCGTCGTTTCGCCGTGGTCTTTATGTATTGTTGTGCATACGCGATAGATAGATGGGAGATAAAGCGAAACACGGTCGTTACTTTCGTTTTAACGCCATTGTGGGTTCGTTAACATTTTCCCGGTGGCGTATTGTTTCTAACGGCAGCGTTATTTTTGCAAGAAAAACCATCGGGTTTCTTCGTTAACCCATTAGCTGCCACGATCCCCATTTGGGGATTTTGGAATTTTACGTACACCTTTTGTACAATTTTTTGTGTATATATATATAACTTATCCGGCCAAAAATTTCAAAAAAAAAAATTTGGCAGTTAATGGGTTAAGCACGTTACGTTACGAAACCCACACGCGTGCCATTAGCTTAATGGAAGATATGTTGAATTCTGCATTGAACTCATTATCATATTCTTGCAAATAGTAAATGGTCTCTCTCTCTCTCTCTTTCTCTCCTTACACGATCAACGATTTCATCACCGACCCAATACGCTTTTTCTAAGCGCAAAGTCATTAATGCAAGAGGACGATATTCATTCGATACTTTGAAACGTATCGAGTTTATCGAAAGGCACAGGCGCCAGATGGCACAAAAGAAGACAGTCCCATGTGACGACATTTACATGTAACTCACAACGCACATTATTGTTTATCACCGAAACGTTAAACTTTTCCTTCCTCGATTTCTCTGACGTAGCGTCGAGTCACGAATATTCTTCGTGAACGACCGATAAAATCAGGGGACTTTGACCGGTCCCAAGATCGTTCTCGCCCCAAGTGACGAACTATCGATTTCGCCTAACAAGATCAAGAATCTCGGGTCCTGGATGTAGCCATGAGTTCTCTGGCCGAAGATAATGACCTTCTGGCGGCAAGTCGAGAACATTCGTGAGGCAGGTTTTAATTTTCAAGAGGCCGCTGGGCTGCGCCGGTCCTTCTCTCTCTCCTCCCCCTCTCTCTCTCTTTCTCCAGTATCGTGCCTCAGCAGACAGCAGCTGTGCACGCCGACCGGGCGTTTCATTCGATTTGGCACGTGCCACGAGGCTGCCGCCGTCGCCGTCGCTTGTCGCTGCTCCTGTTACTGGCCGCCGCCGCCTTCATTGCTCACCGTTACTGCCGCCTAAGCGGCCAGCGGTTCTGGCAGTCCTCGGCACCTGTTTCACAGCTGATACGCGGCTGCTGCTACTTTTGCTCGCCCGATATACCATGGCCCGACTGTGCGTCGTCCCTGCTTTCTCGCGCAACGGCTTCCTCCTGCTCCGAGGGAGCTTATACTTCTCGGGACATCGTAGCTGCCGAAATTTCCTCGTCTGTTGATCTATTAATTAACGAGCGCTTAGCCTGCGTCACTGGATTGCGTAGAAGGAGCTGTATTCAGATAGAAAACATATTTTTTAAAAGAAATATTTCGATGGCTTTACAGCTCTATTAAAATTTTGCCCATTTTTAATTTAATTTAGAATTTTTATTTATAATTTAGTAGTTGAATTTTAACGCGTTCGGTTTAACAGGAAAAATCGTGAGATACGTTGCGCAAAGAAATTTTTAAATAACCTTTTTAAGTAACGATTGTTTATGAGCAATTCAAATTGTAGAATTATATTTAAATATCGAGCACCGACTCATCATTACGCGGCCTTTTTGTTTGGACTGCAAGGATAATAAGTTAAACGGACGTATAATTATGTTAACAATTTGTAACCGCTCTTATCAGTTTTAGTTTATGAAAATAGCACTGTCACAATAGATTGCGTCTTTAGAAATAGATACGACTTGCCCATCGGTTGCGAAACTATGTTAATTGTAATGTAATTGTATGCGCGTTTGTAGTTGCAAAATTGTTATACTAACAGTAATATGTAGAGATTATCTTTCAACAAGAATAGCTCAATTTTTTACATATAAATATAAAAGTATAAAAGTAGAATATAGAAAGTTTCTTTGACACGCTCCGTTCAAGACGCATTTTTAGGCATCAAGACGCATCATGCCTGAAATTCTAAACGATGACTGGCTTTAGGGAGAAAGAGAGAGAGAGAGAGAGCTATGCGTCTGTGTATGCAGCGTGAGGGCCAGCTCCAGGCTGCACTCCCACGCTCATCGTCCATGAAACACGGGGTGCGAGGTGCAGCTATTACACGCGAGCCTCGCAGGTGTACTTAGAATATGCAGGGTCTGTCCCTACGGTCCTATTAATGACGCCACGGTCGCCACATGGACACGGTTATGGGAAAACAGGAGGGGCTTCGCGGGTAATTATTTCTACGGGAAAGAGCGCCTAAGACGCTCAGCGTGATGTAAGAATCGCGAATTCTCGGTATATTTGGATAATTGCATATCCGTTGGCTGTCAAACTTGAAACGCGGTTGTGCAACGAGGAGCGGTTATATCCTGGATTTTTGGTACCGAACCGCGAGATTTACTCCGACGATCAGAATCAGAGGAAAAGAGTCGGTGTATTATTTTGAAACGATCTGTAATCCTCGGCAGGTACCAAGGTACAAATGGAATTCTTAGGATCTTTTCTAAAATCTCTTTGGCCATAAAAGGGATGAAGGGCTTTGCTATAATATAATAAAGCTTGTGTAAAACGACACGACTAAAGTAATTCTTTTATAAATTTCAGTTGTAATGAATTTTCTAACATGGAATAATGCAGGTTCATACGTATCTCTCGTAATTTTTGTACAATTTTTTTTTTTATAATTCTTTATGACATCAAGAACGAAACTCACGATTCAATCCCTTTCTGAAAACAGGTGGTATTCTAATTACCATTCATTATCACTACTATGTCTCTGTTTGAATTTGTCTATAATATATATATATTTTTTTTTTAAATTGCAATTGTGTGCTAGAAACTAGCCTTTAAAGCTGGTTCTATATTTTCTCCCCCGTCTGTATGATTGCGCCTAATTAACAGCAGCGAAATTAACGATATATAGCCGATGCGGCACACCTGTTTTTTTTTCCTTCGTTATTAAAATGTAAGTGTGGGAATATGGGGTGGCGGCGTGTCACATGCGCGCGACAGAGCGCTTTTAACGTAAAAAGTCGGTGGATTATGGTAATTCGTAGAAGTCTCTATCGCCCGCATTTCATCGCATTTTACGTGTTACTAAACAAAAGGTCAATTCTAGCGGACGCGTTAATCGCGTCGACTAAACGACTTTATACCGTGTAAATGAGAGGGAGAGGGAGAGATATGCAATAAGCACGGCGGGGCATACAACGATAACAATCCTGGCAAGCCACCTGGCTTCGCCTCAACAGATAAAACTTATTCGCGTCACCTGCTTCTTATTGACGCTCCATAAATCCTCCGTAAATAGATAAATTGAAGTTAATGACTCGGCGCGTTTAAACTTCAACGTCGCGTCGAAAAGAATTCGGGCGACCTCGCGTTTTGTTCCATTTAAATTGCATATTTTAATAGCGGTGAGAGATGGCGTTGAGCGTAAATTTTTAATTAAAGATTTAACTGACCGGCGTTTCCGCTCATCTCAATTTATTTTGTATTCTTAACAAATATATAATGACAGCTTGTAGTAGCGAATGTGTTTATCTTAACAACTGGATTGTTCGCCAAAGCGGCGAAGTGAAATTTAATCACCATCCGCTACTTTTTATGATTTTACACTTCTATTCTTCTCTTTACCATCGTTACATTTTTATTTTGCAATAGCATATTTATTTTGCAATACTTTTATTCACGGTTTTAAAATAATTAATCTTAAACGTAAGAGTAGCGAGCACGAGTCTAAAGATAAGATACTCCACCAACTTCCGACTGTTATCCTTTATCCTCGTATAAACTAGACCCTAGATTGTTCTTAGTTTAGATTAAAGATTTTTTAAAAAATTTGAAATGTACGTTTTACACAAAATATAAAATAAGATAATCGCAGAAGTTGATTAAAGTGATTTGTTCAAAACTATATGAACTAAAAGACCTGGGCTACTATATCGCTTCTCTTTGAATGGATTTTACGTGTGAGATATAGTAATATGTAATGTATAATGTAATGTGTAATGTTCTCGCGCGTGTGCCAGTCTCTCACCTGGTCCAGTCTATATTATAAATCTGTGTAATTTGTGTAATTCGTTATTTACGATCAGCGACGTAAAAACAATGCAATAACAAGTAAACATTTCATATCTAGAACAAAATTTTATATTTATTTAGCTTGTGCAAATTAAATGAAGAACGGAATCATTCATTTTGTAATGATGTATATGATTCATAATATTTACGTTCGCAACCGCAGCGATGCGCAAAGTAATAATAGACGAATGCATATCTGTTTCATATTATTATATAATTACAAAAGAAAATATTATTTTTTATTTATAACACGGATTAAACATGGAATTAAATTCTTTATTCATAAAGAATAATTTTTTTGGAAAACAAGATTTTTTTCACAGAAAATCTCAAAGGTAGTTTAAGAATTGTGCTTCTAGCAGAAACACAATTTAAAAAGATTTAAACGACTTAAAACTTGAGGCTCAAGTTTCTCAATACGTTGACGCGCATCTTAGGCTGATATTGCATATGTCGTGACAAAATTTCCAAGCGTGTTGATTGGTTGCAGGGTAGTAAGGCTCTCGCGTCTCTAGAAATGTTCTAGCCTGCAACCAATCAACAGGTTTGGAAATTTTGTCGTACACATGTAAATCAGCCTAAATTCGACGATCGCGATCCCGGGCGATTCAAATGCCGCTCGAGCGCGCGGAATCTCAGCTTCAGCCTCGCGCGATATCCAGGCTCTCTCTCTCGCACGATCGTAGAGCGGAAGTCGAGAATAGGCGGAGTTCGTTCGGACCAATCGTCGAGATACGCGCCGCCCACGTGTCAGCGGTGGTTCCTCCCTGTGGAGTGCCGCAATGAGAGATGCAGCATCGTCCCTTCTTTCTCATCCGCAGGCGTCACGACGCTTCTGTGATGATTTCGACAAACAAAAAAAAAGAAGAAAAAGATACATAAAGGGGTTATTAAATATTAAATATATTAAATGGGAGACTAGAGAGCTACTGAGAAAATAGGAGAATATTGCTCGGAATACTGATAAGATTAGGATATCGTCTTCACTTCGAGAGACACATCGAAACTAATAGGAAACATGAAATCTTCAGCTTTTTAAAACCTCAGTCTGATTTAGAATCGATAGGAATTATAATCGTAAACGTGACAATGTTTACGACGAGTTAATTCTTAATCGTGACTTTTCAGGATTCTGCTAAGTAAAAAAAACTAGCTGCAATTGCGATTGTTTATCTTCTTTCAGATAGGCATCTGTATTGATGTATCCATTTTCTTCTTCTCCGTTTATTCGACATAAATGAACCGAATTTGATATGTTTACTATTCATATTTGTTTAATTTTCTGGTACTTATTAAGATTACTGTAATGCAATGCGAATTGTTCTTTTTGTAGGCGGCTACAATCACCTCCGCAGTCCCGTGTGCCAAGACGAGAGTCAAAGAGACGAAACGTCGCCACCACCTCACAGCCATAGCACCCAACCACCGACCTCTCACTCTAGTACCCCTAACAGTAATAACAACAATAACAACAACAACAATGCCAGCAATGCGTACATTCATCTGCGGAATTTAAATCAGCTCAAAACGGAATGTAAGTTTCTCATTACGTTGTCTAGTGTCATGCGTGTAGATATTTCGTTTTCTAAACTTCTGTAGAATTTATCAAAGGTATTTTTGCAATCTTTGTCATGCTGACCAAAATTCTATATTTTTGGTTTTATTTTAAACACGACGGTTATATTAAAACTAGTAAATGTAAATTATTTTTGTTTATTCTTACGTTGATATACAGGATGTCCCGGATTTACCGTAACACCTGTTAATGGCAGATTCCTTAGGTCATTTGGAGCCGACATTAATATAATTTATATTATTATTGAAGCAACTTAATTAAATAATTTTTTTAAATTATCAACTTTAAGCACTTTTTATTCAAAAACTATTGCAGACTCGACATTTTGGTACTAAGATTTTTGTCTCCAAATGACCTGAGGAATCTGCCATTAATTAAGATGTTACGGTAGATTTGGAACACCCAGTATATATAAAGCTATAATTATTTAAATTCTTGTTGTTATCGTATTTATTTCAGTCGTTATTATATACATAATAATTATTTTACTCTAAATTTCATCTCGAGTAGAAAAGGACTATGAATGAAGTTTAATTTGCAAAAATAAAAAAAATTATAGCGAACTACAGCAATCATCATATAGCCGAGCATCTTCAAGGTGGTGGTGGCGGCCTAGGCAGCGGGGGTGAACTCGCGGGTGCAGGTAACAACGAGAGCGACTTGAGAGTCAGCGCAAACGCCACGGAGAGTTACATGACGCCGGCGCATTATTCGGGATACGACGATCCTACGTCCGAATATCACAGCTTATCGCAAGATCACCAGGCGCCGCATCCATATAATTTGGACAGCTCGTCAGACTTCTATGGCGCCAGCGGAATCCACATCGAGCCCAAGTACCAGCCGTCACCGTTCAAGAACTATCCTCGAGGTTCGTAGTCGAAAACTGGGATTAATTAGAAAAAAAATTTTTTTCTGAAACTATAGTTCATATATTTTTTATATTTATACATGTTATATTTATATACATATTTCTAGCATTATACGCGTATCTAATGTTAATATATATATTTTTTATTATATCAAGATTAAAATATATCTATAATCTGTATTAGATATGTTTAATATATTAAATATATATATATCTTATACATATATTGTGTGATCTAATAAAACAGTTGATTTTCTCCTTTGTTTATAGCGCATTCAAAATTTAATTGGGATCAGTTAATATCAAAATAACATTTCTTTTTTGCTTCACAGGACGCTATCACGAGGGTTATAGCGAGAGTGGCGGATACGGGCAGTACGATGCAACGCCGTTCCAAACGGTTCCCGGAAGCGGGAGCGGTACAGGAGGCGGCAGCGTCGGTGGTGACCAATGGGGTGTCGGAATTGGGGATCTGCCTCATCACCCCGCATTTCTTGCGGGTCTCGGACCACGAGATTCATCCAATCCTCATCATCCCACATCTATCGCCAATAATGCGGACCAAAAGCCGTTACTGCAAAGCTCAATGCTCACTGGTTATCCAGGTAAATTCACGATTCAATAATATTTCATAAATACATTTCCTCCTAAATAGATTTTCCTCCTAAATTTTTTTGTTTGATTTATCTTTTAATGTTTGAAGATTTTTTTTCTAAAGGAGAAAACGCAATGTCGTAGTAATTTGGTTATCCCTTGTTACTTTGGAATTAAATTCGTATTTTGTATACTTTGTTTTTCATCAAAGTAAAATAAATATTCATTATGATTTATTGATAGACGTAGAAAAATGAGAAGAAACGAAAAATAATAGATTAGATTTAAAATTAGATAAATTAGATTTTAAAATTACGGTAAATATTTTACTAATTATTTGATTTAAATATTTAAATGGCATATTTTTTCTAGGTGGCGGTCCACCATGTTTCACTGGATCAGGTCCGATTCAACTGTGGCAATTTTTGCTGGAACTCCTAACTGACAAAGCATGCCAGGGTTTCATCTCGTGGACCGGCGACGGCTGGGAATTCAAATTGACCGACCCGGACGAGGTTGCACGTCGTTGGGGTATTCGCAAAAATAAGCCCAAAATGAATTACGAAAAGCTGAGCCGAGGCTTGCGCTATTATTACGACAAGAATATTATACACAAAACTGCTGGCAAGCGATATGTATATCGCTTTGTATGTGACTTACAAACTCTATTAGGGTAAATATAAATGCATGTATATATATATATATATATATATATATATAGAGAGAGAGAGAATTGCAATCTTTTAAAAATTTTTAAATAAATATTAAATACAAGTATTATTATTAAAAATTGAAGATAATAATGTTAATTATTATATTTTTTCTTCTATCTTTGCAGGTACAGTCCTGACGAAATACATGCAATGGTAGACTTGAAACCCGAGAAGAAGGAAGAAGACTGAGTTTTTTGTTAATGAACGTGTGCTTTAGGACTGTATCACACAGATAAACGAAATGTAAATTCTTTGCATTGAACATGCAAGAACGAAGGAAAACGAAAGGACGAAGTATCCATACAATGAAATCACTATGAAATAACTATATTCAGATTCAGAAGACTGTGATAGTCCGTCTTCTTTATTCAGATATAAACAAAAATCGAATCGGTCGTATGTACCAAAGACAGGGTCTGCATACCATTGGTGCCTAAAGTTGAATAAATTGCGAATTTGTTTCTAAGTGATTGATTTATCACAGCAGATTTTAGAGAATATTTATAGGAGTAACTCGTCAATTTATACATATATATATATATATATATATATATATTTTTAATGTTACATAATTTTTCAACGCTATACTAGCGTCAAAATACTTGGTGATGCCGCTAAATTATTTATGTCTCATCATTTTAATATGTGTGTTATATCTCGTTGATAGATGACTCGATATGTGATTGTTATTACAATAATTTTACAATAAAACTCATTACACAATATGCTATATAGCGAGCTTCTCAATTCGATACTTTCATGCTTTTTTCTATATAGATTTTAATTTAGGAATTTAAATTTATACTATATTCTTCTTCCAAGCTCGCTTTTCTAAAAAAAGGAACATGTATTTTATATTACTTCTTTATTTTAATTATTGAATATATCTAGTATGTGCTCGCGCGATGTATATTTAATATGTCCAATCGTAATAAGAACTCTCTGTTATTGATGTAATCCGAAGAAAAAGCGCAAATTGAAAAAAATTGCTGATGAAAAGAGTATGCTGTTAATTTATATAATTCGTCATAAAACTAATGTTTATAAATAATCTTTCGCATTTACTAAGGTATTCTCATTGAAAGATTGTACATTTACATTTTTACTTAAACACAACGCAAGTAATTTTAACTTGTGACGAAAAAGAAAGGGCTACGTGCAACCAGTGTTCCACAATAATTAGCAGGAAGTACGGAAAAGTATGGAATTCTGTTTACATTTTCTTTCAAAATTTTTCATGTATATTACTAAAAGAATGTATTGTAACAAATTATAATTGTTATATCTAAAGTATAAATTTTTTATTTTAAGACATACCTAAATATTTAATAGATAAATATTAGGTTAGATTTGTGTTGGGTTTTCTTTTTTGACTCATGGAACGCTGGGTAATGCAATTGTATCAAATTTTTAGCAATGTATAACGATATATATGTATGTACATATATATCGTTACATTTATATATAACTATTTTACGTAATTTGCATAAATGATTAATGTTTTTATCAGTGGAAATTTTACATTGTAAATGATGCGCAGATATATTAACAGCACAAAAATTGATGAATTGATATAAAAATAAAATATACTTCATATTTTCACGTGTCTTATATCTAATATGTATATACATATATATATATATGATGATACATACATAAAATTATATAATATGTATATTATTATATAATTAATATATAATTATATATAGGGTATTCCATTAAAAAACAGTTAAATCTTAAAAATTGAGCCCGATGGACAAAGATATTTCAGATAAAATTTATAGACCTTTAAAAAGGAAGAAATTTTGCGTATATATAAATTCACGTATATTCACACATACATAAATTCGTACACACATCGTTGATAGAAATTAGCGAAGTTACATTTTTCATTGTTAAATAAAATATTGAACTTAGATTGTATATGTCTTAGGAATTTTCTTAACGCAGGATTGAGCGATTTTTTTAGAATCTGTTACAAAAAGTACTACTTTGTTCAAAAAAAACAAGATTGGCAAATACCACAATGTCATATAAAAATCAATCTTGTTTTTTTTTTTAACAAAGTAGTACTCTTGAATATGAGTTAAACCAGTTTAACTCATATTCAAGGAGCCATCGTATTTTTTTTCTTCAAAACCTTATAAATTTTGTCTGAAACATTTTTGTCTACCGGACTTAGTTTTTCGAGATGTTCGACCCGTTTAAAATGGAACATTCTGTATATAATTAATATGTATGTGTGTATATGTATATATATGTGTATACAAATATGTACGCATATATATGTACAACTTAAACTATTTTTATATCCGCTGTGTTTGTTAAGTTTCCATGTACCAAAATAATTTAAACTACAACAAGATGGTAAGAAACACCGTACAGTGTCTCTTTTAGAACATAATTAACAGTATACTAATTTCAAAGATCGTTTGTGCGAGTTTATTATGTTTATGATGCGGATTGTTAAGGAAAGAATATGAAATCGGTAGCGATTTTATCGAAGGTCTCCCATTTTTAAGCCTACCAGAATATTTCTATAGCGCGATAATCGTTACGATTAAAGTTTCTCCTAGTTGTGTCGCGTCTCGCCCTCTCCTCAAATGTTAAATAAATTATATTAAATACTCTTAGAGCGTCCCCGAACCCGGAGGAACCGTGTAAAGCTACTCGAATGTTAATATTAAGTTATCGCGGTCTTGGCACTTGTTATTAAAAAAAAAGAGAGAGAGAGCCATACTTCTTTTTCCAGGATTATATATAGCATTTTGAAAGAGATATGAATGCAGGAACTTTTTAGTAGATGCAATAAGAAAAAAAAAGAATAAAGAGATTTTTATAAATACACGCGATTGACCGCCGCAATTATTTCCTTCCCCTCCTCCCGTTTTATTCTTTACGCTGTGAATTGGAAAAATCACTTTTGCATCGTTTTTTAATTTTACCATGCCAAGATCTGCCACGTTGCAAATCGCAAACAACAGACCATTTGTTGCACTTTTGACTATCGTTTACATCAGGGCCGTAACCAAGAGAGAGGGGAATGGGAACATTGCCTCCCCTAGCGACTTTATTTGCTCACCTCTGGTAATTTTTATCTTATTTTCTAATGGTTTGCATATTCAAGGAGATTAGGCAGTAAAAAATTGATTTTTTAATTTTTATTTTTAGAAACTGTTACGTTTCCTCAATAAAATGCGTTTGATTTATGTTAAAATTCGTAATATTGCGAATTTGGTAACCAAGAATGATTTTCTTTTCGCCTCATTTAACTAATTTTCTTAAATAAAATTGTGCACAGAGCCCTATTATGAAAACTGACTACAAAAACAAAAAATATTTTCATAAGTTTTGTCGTTAATGTAAACAAAAAATAATTTAATAATAACTAATATATTTTGTACATTGGAAGAGTTTTGACTGCCCCACCTAGGATTTTATTTACCCCCCTAATATAACAGACTGGTTACGGACCTGCATCACGTACATGCATTTTACGCATTTATGTATATAATATCTCATATTATATATATAATTTATCTCGTTATACATATAAACAGTAATTCGATATTATGTAAACAGGTCTTGGTTATTTAATATTTTTTTAACTTAAGTAATATATAGCTAATGATCTGTAAATTAATTAAATTTACATTAAATTTACATTAGAAGTTAAACAAAAACTAACTCAGTTAAAGTTAAGTTGAAAAATTAAATTAATTTAAATTAACTTATTAAAAATTAATTATAGTTATAAGTTAATTAAAATTATACATATATCATAAATTTGTTATATAAAATTATTATATATTATTATTATGTATTTTTAATTAATTCTTGTTTTTTAAATTATAAAGTTATGTATATTAAATTATATTTTTTTACATAATTAATCTTTTAATCTTTATACATAAATCTTTGTACATTTTAAATTTAGATATATAAAAAGATAGACTTTTATAGCAGAAATAATATCTTTTTAATACACATTATTTAAATATATTTAGAGTTGCCAGATATAAAAATTCCAAAATGAGGACGTAAAACAATTTTAGCAAGCTCGAAAAAGCAAAAATGTTTTAATCGCAATTATTAGTATATTTTAAAGTATGTATATAAGCAACACTATGTTGCCATTGGTATCTTATATAAAATTTTAAATACATTTCTACATAAGAGACATCTTGCTTCATATTCATCATTTGATGAAGCTAGTCATTTATGTTTTTGTTTCCAATTTTTGTTATAATAACAAAGCCTCTTTTTTATGGGAAGAGATTCCTTTTTTAATGACTAAAAATAATTTTTTATTTTAAAAATGTTTATAACATAAACACAGTTTAAAACATGTTCATAAAATATACAGGTATAACCTACACTTATACATTTCACAAACATTTTTTAGTATCTATAATTACGTATAAAATAGATAACTATTGAATTATGTGTTATTATATATAAAATTTATATAAAATAAATATAAAATAAGTATAAAAATTAATATTTTTAATAACTATGATTTTATTAATTATCTATTCACACAATTTTCGAGAAAATAAAATCAGAGCTATGCATATAGATGCAAGAAGCAGGAAGGTCTTTAATTTTTTCTCGAATAGCACTGCTTGATGAAGAAAAAAAGGGAATATTAGCCGAAATTGGAGAACAAATAGCGTCCTCCAAAGGACAAAAAAAATTTACTAAATTGGAGGATCTCCCGAGAACAGGAGGACGTCTGGCAACCCTAAATATACTAGAGTTGTAATAGAAGTAGTATACAGTATAAGAACAAAATGATTAATTAAAAATAATTAAAAACAATTAAAATGATCTTTTCTCTGAGTGATGTTGGATCTTTTTCAAATATTTACAGCGTATTTTTCCTAGTACCGTAAACATCGCAAAAGGACAATTCTACGATCTGCTGAAACCTTGGTTGGGCAACGGACTTTTGACTTCTACAGGTAAAGACACAACAAATCACTACTTATCTTCTTTTTTATGTATTTTAAAAATAAATTGCATTTATTTGTTAATATATGTATCATAACTCATATTTAGATAAGCTATTAAAAAAACTGTGAAGTAAGTTTTATCTTCATTCTTTTTAATATAAATACATTGAACTTCAACGTGAGAAATATATTTATGTATTTTAGAATATATTTTAATCCTTACGTCTATCTAAATATATTTATGATTCTATATTTACGTACTAATTATTCCTGTTGCTTGCGTGTAAGAAAATTATGTAGCTACATGTCAAACTCTTTTCTTATTTATTTTGTTGATATCCAATACTGATATAAGAAAATAAAAGATGCTATCGCTTTAATAGTTAAAACGATAACAAAACAATGTGACTTTTATTAACTTTGTAGTTGTCCTTATTTCAGGATCTAAGATTTTATAGCATACATATATATAACATACATACACGACATTTTAATCCTGTTTTAGGGAAACAATGGTTCCATGACAGAAAACTGATTGGACCAACGTTCCATTTTAGTATATTAGATCAATTTGCTGTTGTTCTGTCTGAAAAAGCAGAGATTTTAACGAAATGCCTCGAAAGAGAGATAGAAAAAGATTCAGGGAAACCCATTGATGTTTTCCCTTTTATCATCAACGTTTTTGTATTGAATAAGTGTATTTTTATTTTACTAAAAATAAAGTTAAACAAATTAAGACTAAATTTATCAGAGAGACCGATAACATTATAATCTTAAAAACCAAATATAAAAGCTTGTTAAACATGTAAAATAGACAAGTCGAATAGGTCAAAAAATAAGCAAATACGTTAGTACAAACAAAATAAAATGTAAACAAATTCAATAGAATAAATAAACGTTTAAATATTTTAGCTTACAAATCTTTCATCAGTATATACATGTATAAACTAAAATAAAAAGGTATACATGATGTAGATATACGAATACATACAAAACACATAATTGAGCACGTTATCATACAACTGTCAATAATGGATTAAAAGAATGTAGAACCAAATTCGTCGTCGCTCCTCGAGAAATTTTGAAGAGACCAATACATGTCCTCACCTTAGCAATGCTCAATGCGTAATGGCTCGGTTGAATGGTTACAAACACACAATATCTTCTGTGAAAGACCGACAACAAAATAAAAAAAGAAAATAATAAGAAACAATCTGAGTGTAAACAAGAAAGGATAAATAATAATGAGCTTAATGTGACTTAGCAAGTTTCGATAAAATCTCTGTGTAAACCCCATTCAGCAGCTCTGATTTTGTGTGGAAATTATTATAATTCCATGTCTTTATCCTTTAATGTGTATCACTTCTGATATTATTCTTTTTTAATAATTGTATTCAGTGTCTAAAATTTTGATGTTATCTTAGTCGAAAGGATGATTTAAAATCTTAATAGGTTTAAGCATCTGATGTAATCTTGTCTCAGAATCGTTTTTGGGTCTATTCGACTTGTCTGTAATCTTAAAAGTTTAATTTTTAGACCATAAAAACATTTATATTGGTAAAGATAGTCAACGTAATGTTTTGTTGCAAACTGTATTAATTTATTCTTTTATTTTAGATAAATATGTACTCCCAAAAGGTGAATCGGTCTCATTGTCAATCCTATTAGCACACCGAAACCCAGAGGTTTGGCCAGATTCACTGAAGTTCGATTCGGACCGTTTTCTTCCAGAAAATTCTAAGCATAGGAATCCATATGCCTATGTTCCGTCGCTGGCCCGAGAAACTGTATAGGCCAGAGATTCGCTCAACTCGAAGAGAAAATTGTATTGACTGCTATTTTGAGAAAATGGAGAGTAAAAAGCGTGAAAACGTTCGATAAAATTAAGTATGGCGGCTCTCTCATTTTGAGACCAAGTGAGGAAGTACTTATACATTTCACGCCGAAGAAATGAATAGTTCGCCAACAGATATATATTTTTTATAATGCGAATTTTATAATTTTTATCTATTACAAATTTTAAATGATTTTGTCATTATGTGATTTATAATATATACATATAAATATATATACACTATATATACTAAAACCATGTATACAATATACATATACAAAAATATATAATATACATTCTAACATATACCTAACATGAAAATCAAATAGAAATATTAGTACAAACACACTTTTACAATAAGTGCGTTATTATTATTATAGTTGTTAATACAATTTTGTTATTTATAGATGGGTATCTTAGCATAACAAAATAGTTTTGATAAAAAGTGCTATTCCGACAAAAACGTACAATCTGACAAAAACATACAACAATAAATGCGGATCTGATTTGAATAATTATCTTTAAACTAAAATATAACGTATGCATTCATTGTATGTGGAATGTTAAAGATAATATTAAATATGTAATGTTAAAGATAATTTTTAATGTTAAAGATAATATTAATTTTTAATGTTAAAGATAATATTAAAAAATTCGGAACATTTTTTTTTTAACTTAACCCTTTGTACTTCTTTGTCGAGTGTGACTCGACATCAGTTTTTATCTCAGGAGCTCCTTTGTCGAGTCTCACTCGACATTAAAAAAAAAAAATAAATAAAACTGACATTTAATTGAATTTGTTTCTTCCTTTATTTATTTAAATTGCCCTATTTTTTAGTTAAAGTAAATTTCAAATAAAATACTTAAAAGCGTTGGGAACTGCTGGTAACAAAATTGAAATATAATTCGGAGTGCAAAGGGTTAACGCTATAGCTATTAAATTACAATAATTATATAATATATTTTAATTATTTTTAAGATTTGAAAACTACTCTTAAAACCTTACTTAAAATCTAAGATTTATAGATTTTCTGTTATATGAGTCGAAATGTGAATGTTGTGCTAAAATACAGAATGTGATATGCCGCATTACGTTGAGATAAACAATGAATTAGTTTTAGCATATGGAAAAATATATTTTTCTTCATATTTTTCTTCACAAAAAATTCCATTTAATTACTTATTCTTATTTTTTTAAATATTTAATTTATTACAATTCGTTATGTTTGATTTTTATTGCTTTGTCTGTACCCAGCAAACATTTTGTACGCAAAATGTTACCAAATTGGCAACAAATTCCAACGGAATTTGTTGCCAAAACCATAGCCTACTGTGTCCGCAATAAGATCTTTAATGTAAACCAAATTTGAAGAACATATTTGAAGTCAAACTGAAGCCAACATTAGAACAAATTTGGTAATGGCAATGTGATGACAGAATGGTGTCATAGCAGACCAAATCTGTTATCAAATGCGCCGACAAAACGGCGCCAAACGCAGGTCAAATCTGTCGCCAGGTACAATGACAGAATGGTGTCAAATACAGACCAAATCTGTTATCAAACGCGCCGAAAAAAACGGCGCCAAACGCAGGTCACATCTGTCGCCAGATACGACGACAGAATAACATCAAATACAGACCAGATTTGTCTTCAAAAGCAACGACAGATTGGTAACAAACGGAGATCAAATTTGTCACCGAAAGCAACGACAGATTGATGACAAACTGAGATCTGTTACTAAAAATGACAAAAAATTGACGATAAATTTGCTGAACCTAAGATTCGTATTCACAGTCCAGATTCTACCTGAAATTTTCACACAAAGTAACATATAGTTAATTAAGTTTTATTTCTTTATTGTATTGCGTGCGAAGCTGATTTGCATAATTCTCGTCAATGATTAAAGCACTGAATCATTCATTTACATTATTCGAACTTTAAATTGTAGCGTATATTTATATGTCTGTTTTATGCATAAATAAATACGCAATTTATTTATTTTTATAGTATTTTTTAATTTACGAAAATAAATTTTATTTGAAAAAATTTATTGAAAAAAGATTATTTAGTGATGGTTTTTAGGAATTATTGCCAAATATATCAAAATGATATTTATTAAAAGACTTATAGAAATATCACAATAACTAAAAAGTTTTTACTTACTATAAATTATGTTATTTTGAACCTTTCGAACAAAAAGTGGAGAATAATTAACGACGATGAAAATCAACGCAAATTATCTTAAAATAGTAGCGTAGAAAATTTTAAATATTAAATGTAGTAAAAAAATAATTTAATTAATCCATTAATTGTTAATACAATAACGACGTAAACGTTTCAACCTCAATTTAGGTCATCAGCATTCAAATTATAAACTTAAACTTTAAAGAGCTGAAAAGTGTTGGTTATTCGTCTTGTGAGATTCAAACCTCAATTTCATTATTTATAAATAGCAGTGATGTCAACAATATAATTTAATGGGAATGATTCAAGGTTGAGAAACTGTATAGTGAATGGAAGAAACTGTATCAAAACCCAAACAGACGACGTTATACACATATGTACATATAATAAAGCAAAGATTAAACATATAGTGCATTAAAGTAACATATAGACAAAATAAGAAGGTATGTAATAATTAAATAGTAACACGAAAGAAATATTATGTATAATTACAATAATATATAAACATAAATTAAACAAAAGTGTCAAAAAAGAAACAAGAATATATGTGCAACAAACTCTAAGTTAAAATATGGTAAGAAATAAGAATTAGAAAATTAATTTTAGAATAGATAAAAAGTAATGCAATGGTTTCTACAATTTCTTTAAAATAGAGTCATAAGCAAAAATTTTATAAAAAGTTTATTATACGTCAAGCAGTAAATGTTTATAACATTTCGATGAGTTACAATAGTAAAATATAACGTTAAAGATTTGTTGCTGAATCATTTGACTTATAAATCAGTAAATAATGATAAGACTGAGATTACTAGTCATTTTTCGTTGGAACAGTGTTGGAACTTGTTGACTCATTGTTATGTTACTGCATTAACTACAATATATGTTACCCCCTTATCGCAATATAATCTCTCTTTGAGTGATGTTTTCAGTCAGTATTGCGACGACTAACGGCGCAAACGTTTCCAGTGCTGTTTCTCAGTGGTATGTATGTCAATATAATCAGACTTTATTAAATATAATAACATACGAATTTACACACAAGTTAATTTAAAGTATTCGCAGATTATGAGAATGGATTTCACCTATTTGGTACTATATACTCTTTGCATTATTGTGATCTTCGCAATTCTATCAGCAGTGTATCGTCAATATGTTATTCGACGGAAACTTAAAAACTTTCCTCAAACTGGTGGATATCCTTTCCTTGGTATAGCATTTGAAATAATGAATTTGACGGAATATGGTAAAAAAATTTTATATTTATATTTAAAATTTCATTTATTCTTTTATATGTATTTGCACTCGGCATAAAATAAGTAACTTATTTAAGTTTAATATTTAAATTTAATGAAGTAAATAACAAGCCAATAATAATTTATATTTATATAATAGTTGATAAAATTGATCAATTACACAGCCACAAGTAAATTTGAATTTTCTAAACATAAATAAAAAGCAAATAACAGATTTGTAGTATTTTAATCATTTTCTTTTTTCGAACTATATCGAGTTCTTTTCTCCTCAAAAGATCGATGCAATGTTTTACGTTTTCTACCTTCCTTCGGTAAGTCTCTTTTCATATTCCAGCAGAAATCTGCCATCATATGTTCGTCCCATTTTCCCTGATAGCGAGTTTCCATAACTTTTATGTCTTGATGAAAACGTTCCCCTTGTTCTTCGCTAAAATCTCCTAGGTTGTTGGGGAATTCGTCAAGATGTGAGTGCAAAAAATGTAATTTCAAATTCATCAAACAACCTAGTTTTTCGAAGTTTTTTACCATATTATTAACAATTTTTTCATACTGTGGACTTTTTGTATTTCCCAAAAAATTGTGTGCCACGTCTTTGAAACTAAGCCAAGCTTTTTTCTCAAGTCCGTTCATTATACTAGTAAAATTTTCATCTTTGAACAGCTTGCGAATTTGTGGTCCATCAAATACTCCTTCCTTCACTTTTGCCTCAGAAAGTTTTGGAAACTTCGATTGGAGATATAGAAAACATTTACCTGTTCTATCTAAAGCTTTAACGAACTGCTTCATCAGACCAAGCTTTATGTGAAGGGGAGGGATGAGAATTTTTGATGGATCTACTAACGACTTGTGAATGATGTTATATGAACCAGTGGTCAACGATGCTCTTACAGGCCAATTTCTTTGTTCGTAATGCTTTGCTCTATCTCTACTATCCCACAAACATAAATAGCAAGGATATTTAGTAAATCCTGATTGTTGTCCGAGTAACATTGATATGATTTTCAAATCTCCGCAAATCTGCCATAAGTGCTTATTATAGTCTATTTTTTTCAATAGAATTTGCATGTTATCGTACTTCTCTTGCATGATAGTTGAGTGTGCGATCGGAACTGGAGCATAAACATTTGTATTGTGGAGTAAAACTGCTTTGATACTTTGTTTAGACGAATCTATGAAAAGTCGCCAATCAGTGGCTTTATAACAATTCGCCTTCAATGCATTGATAAGACCTTCAACATCAGTGCAAAATACGAGTGATAACTTTTCATCTTTACTGAAGAATTTTAGAAACTCTTTTTCACGGTTACGGTACACAGAAATCTTAGTTTTTGGTTCTAAAACATTTTTCGCTTTGAGAAATGAAGCTAAGTGCTCGGAACCATCTTTTGGTAAACCTAGTTCTCGAATAAGATCATTCAATTCCAACTGTGAAATCAATGACGGGACTGGTGGTTTTTTGTCATGAGCTGCATACTCCGTATCACTGTCATTGTTGTCATCGCTCTCAGATTCATTTGTTTCAGAGAACTGTTCATCAATGTCCATCGGCTGAGTGTCTTTACATACGCGGTTACATTTAGTTTTCAACGTATTGTTTTCAATTAAAACTGGAGCAATCACACATGTAGTGCTTTTATATACAATTTTCTGCTTGTTTTTCTTACTGAAACCTTTTATTTGATTTAAACAAAAGTAACATTCTTCCTTATTAGTAGGACTTTGCCAAATGGCTGGACTAGAGTACTTAATACAATCTTTGTTTTGATCTTTTTTCCATCGAGTGAGCATTCTTTTACAACAATCACAAATAATATGTGGAACCCAGTTGCTAAGCTGATCCATCTTTAACTTGAAGATTTTTTCATACGCTGAGCGTATATCGACATCAACAGGTTTTCTTAAATAACTTACTTCGAATTTAGCACATATGTAGCAGAAAGCATCATGATCCATAAGACAATCATGGGTTTGCGAAACCTTTTTAGTGATTGTTTTTCTTGTGAAGAAAATGATTAAAATACTACAAATCTGTTATTTGCTTTTTATTTATGTTTAGAAAATTCAAATTTACTATGTTTTTTGAGGTTATGTCAAAACCCTGACGTGCAGGAGTAAAACTGACCTCGGATTCGGATTCAGCGACCCGAAAAACATATAGTAATCATAATCTCACCATCTGCGTCGAAATTTTTTTTTTTTTTGTGTGGCTGTGTTATTAGTAATTAATTATTCTTATTGCTAGAACGCACGAAATGGTTCCTATCATTAGTAGAGAGATTTAAAGAAGGATTATATGTAGATTGGTTTGGACCCAAGCCCATTATTAATGTGTTTAAGCCAGAATATTTAGAGGTAAATGATATATTAATTAAGTTGATAAAATACCTTTAGTTTATTTTCTGTGATTAATGTATTATGTAAAGATTGAGCAATTAAAGTATCATAAAGATCATCGTGACTATCCTGACGGGAAATTATCTTTTTACGTAACTGCGTATAAAGTACACTCTTGCGCTTAAGTATTTCTAACATTAATACATTTATAAATTTATCTTTAAGTGGAATTTCAATGTCACAGAGATTGCTAGAAGAGAAGTTATCGCATTGAGATATGCGATAACTTTTTAACGCTGCTAACGTGTATTTAATGTAATTATATTATAATATGTATATAATATATATAATATATTTTGTTATTATACATATAATCAATAATTCAGGGTGTATCGTAAACAGGACTTGGTTACTTAATTTTTTTTAACTTAAGTTATAAAGGTAATGCTCTATACATTAACTAAATTTACGTTAAAAGTTAAACAGAAACTAACTCAATTAAAGCTAAAAATCAAGTAAAGTTAAAAAATTAAACTAACTTTAATTAACTTATTAAATGTTAATTAAAGTTTTAAGTTAATTAAAATTATACGTATATTATACATTTGTAATTTAAGTTATTATATATTATTATATTTTTTAAATTAATTATTATTTTTTTAATTGTATTCAATTACATTTTTTTACATAATTAATCTTTTAAACTTTGTATATTAATCTTTGTATATTTTAAATTTAAGTATTTATTTATTATATCATATTTTTTAAAATTTAGGTAATACAATAAAAAGATAGACTTTTATAGGAGAAATAATATCTTTCTTTCTAATTAATTACACATTATTTATATGTACCATAGTTGTAATAGAAGTATTATTAGAGTATAAAAACAAAACGATTAATCAAAAATAATGAAAATGTTGTATCTTTTCTTTGAATGTTATTAGATCTTTTTCAAATATTTACAGCATATTTTTCCTAGTACCGTAAACATCACAAAAGGAGAATTCTACGATTTGCTGAGACCTTGGTTGGGCAACGGACTTTTGACTTCTACAGGTAAAGACACAACAAATCACCACTTATCTTCTTTTTTATGTACTTTAAAAATAAATTGCATTTATTTGTTAATATGTGTATTATAACTCATATTTAGATAAGCTATAAAAAAAACTGTGAAGAAAGTTTTATCTTCATTTTTTTAAATATAGATACATTGAACTTCAACGTGAGAAATATATTTATGTATTTTAGAATATATTTTAATCCTTACGTCTATCTAAATATATTTATGATTCTATATTTACGTACTAATTATTCCTGTTGCTTGCGTGTAAGAAAATTATGTAGCTACATGTCAAACTCTTTTTTTATTTATTTGTTGATATTGTTGATATCCAGTACTGATATAAGAAAATAAAAGATGCTATCGCTTTAATAGTTAAAACGATAACAAAACAATGTGACTTTTATTAAATTTGTCCTTATTTAAGTTGTCCTTATTTCAGGATCTGAGATTTTATAGCATACATATACAGGGTGATTCAGAACGACTTAGTTGTCCGGGCACAGACGTATTCCTGAGTGAATTCTGAGACGATTTTTCCTTTGCCAAAATTTTATTTGAAGCTTAGATTTTGAGTTATTAATGAAAATAGTTAGCGAATCGTGAGCGTACGAGAGGCAGGCAGACAGGGACGGCGCAAGCCGCGATTCACCGTTACACGCGGGCGCTTACGCGAGGCGCCCGCTGCGATCAGCTGACGTAGCAGGCCCAAATACACATACACACCATGAAGGAAGAGGGGAGGAGACTCAACTTCGTCGTGTACGAGCAGAAAATGCGATCCTGTTTTGGCCGATCAATTGGGAGGAAATCCGCTAACCGGAATAATTTTCTAATTCAGGTGCCATTTTTAAGCTATAGTTAACGTTGTGTATACTATAGATTTTTAGTATACATCATGAAGGAAGAGGGGAGGAGACTCAACTTCGTCGTGTACGAGCAGAAAATGCGATCCTGTTTTGGCCGATCAATTGGGAGGAAATGAAAAGGCTACTTTTCTTTTCCGATTTTTCTGTTTTAACACTACATCCACGAATACAACACGACATTTTTTCTATCAAAGATGCAGAATTAGGTTATATTGCAAATGGCACCCGAATTAGAAAGTTATTCCGGTCAGCAGATTTCCTCCCAATTGATCGGCCAAAACGGGATCGCTTTTTTTCACGGAGTTGAGTCTCCTCCCCTCTTCCTTCATGATACACACACATCTCTCTCTCTCTCTCTCTCTCTTTTCTCTCTCTGCTCCCCTCTCTCTCCCTCCTCTCTTCCATCACTCTCTCTTTCCCTCTCTCTGTCCCTTTCTCTGTCTCTCTCTTTGTCCCTCTTTCTCTCATACACACACGCACACGCATACACACACACACACACACACACACACACACACACACACACACACACACACACACACACACACACATTCACTTACAAATACCTTATCAAATTCGATGTCTTCGTATACTGCTTGACAGATAAATAATTCCATTCGAAATTAACAATAACACACACGTCTTATTTTACACTTATTTTACACGTAATGTAAATCCACGATAATACACACGATTGAGGATACGATATTTTTTTTCTTTCACGTATGTCAACACTTTTTTCGTATCGAATTTATTCACGCTTTTAAGTGATTTATAAATCGAGTCATTACTATTAATCACTACCGAGTAATCTCACTTCGCGGCTTATTTTTATAATTAAGAAACAATACACACATTGCACACAATCACAGTATAATCCACACAGCATGCATGTCCAAAAGATGTACAGAGGACATTCCAATAAGAATATCTTTCAGAGATACGATCTCTTTGGGATGTCCTACAAACGTTTCCTGGATATGCAAGCTGTGTAGGAATTAATCCGCGAAACTTTTTGTCTTGTACGAAGTCTGTCACGTATCAGTACACGCGTTTACACGACACACGTAACGCCCGGTACGCGATGCGACTGTAGCAGGCTTGAAACAGCTGAGATCGTCTCAGCTGTTTCAAAAAACATAACCTGCTACAGTCGCATCGCGTACCGGGCGTTACGTGTGTCGTGTAAACGCGTTTCTTTCTTCGGATCGTTGTCGGTCGCTGAATAAAATTAATCGGTAGTGATTAACAGCAACGAACAGATTTATTCGAGTCGAGTGTGAGTGTGTGAAAGTACTGATACGTGACAGACTTCGTACAAGACAAAAAGTTTCGCGGATTAATTCCTACACAGCTTGCATATCCAGGAAACGTTTGTAGGACATCCCAAAGAGATCGTATCTCTGAAAGATATTCTTATTGGAATGTCCTCTGTACATCTTTTGGACATGCATGCTGTGTGGATTATACTGTGATTGTGTGCAATGTGTGTATTGTTTCTTAATTATAAAAATAAGCCGCGAAGTGAGATTACTCGGTAGTGATTAATAGTAATGACTCGATTTATAAATCACTTAAAAGCGTGAATAAATTCGATACGAAAAAAGTGTTGACATACGTGAAAGAAAAAAAATATCGTATCCTCAATCGTGTGTATTATCGTGGATTTGCATTACGTGTAAAATAAGTGTAAAATAAGACGTGTGTGTTATTATTAATTTCGAATGGAATTATTTATCTGTCAAGCAGTATACGAAGACATCGAATTTGATAAGGTATTTGTAAGTGAATGTGTGTGTGTGTGTGTGTGTGTGTGTGTGTGTGTGTGTGTGTGTGTGTGTGTGTGTGTGTGTGTGTGTGTGTGTGTGTGCGTGTGCGTGTGTGTATGAGAGAAAGAGGGACAAAGAGTAAGAGAGAGACAGAGAAAGGGACAGAGAGAGGGAGAGAGAGGAGAGAGAGAGAGGGAGAGAGAGAGAGAGAGAGAGAGAGAGAGAGAGAGATGTGTGTGTATGTGTATTTGGGCCTGCTACGTCAGCTGATCGCAGCGGGCGCCTCGCGTAAGCGCCCGCGTGTAACGGTGAATCGCGGCTTGCGCCGTCCCTGCCTGCCTGCCTCTCGTACGCTCACGATTCGCTAACTATTTTCATTAATAACTCAAAATCTAAGCTTCAAATAAAATTTTGGCAAAGGAAAAATCGTCTCAGAATTCACTCAGGAATACGTCTGTGCCCGGACAACTAAGTCGTTCTGAATCACCCTGTATATAGCATATATACACATTTTAATCCTGTTTTAGGGAAACAATGGTTCCATGACAGAAAACTGATTGGACCAACGTTCCATTTTAGTATATTAGATCAATTTGCTGTGGTTCTGTCTGAAAAAACAGAGATCTTAATGAAGTGTCTCGAAAGAGAGATAAAAAAAGATTCAGGGAAACCCATTGATGTTTTCCCTTTTATCATCAAACTTACTCTCGATATCATCTGCGGTAATGTATTTTTAATTAATACGATATATAACTATAATAACGTACAATACATAACTATAATATTTTTTAAACAAAAAACGTTTGTGAATATACGTTTGCTAACGTATATTTTACTTTGCAGCTAATTTTATCAATCATGTTATAAATATTAAAAGAGAACAATTATAACTTCGTTTTAAAATTATAGTCTAAATTAATTGATATCAATTTTATTGAATCTACAAATTATTTTGCTACATCAACAAAGATTTTCATTATATCATTCTTATTATCATCACAATAGTAATAATAAAATGTCAGGAAGAATCTATTTTATTGTAATACTAAATTTGTGTTTTTGTCAGCAATTTATTTAGCAAAACTTTGCTGTTTAAGCAACAAAACAAAAATCTCTGTTGTAAGATTGTTATACTATTTATGAATAAATTTTTTTAATTTAATTCAGCGTTATAATTATAATGTAGCAAGAGGGTTATAAACTATATTGTTATTTTGCAGAAACGGCAATGGGTGTGAACGTACGTGCTCAAGAAACCGAGACAAAATATATTTCAACAGTTTATAAGTCAGTTTCAAAAATCTTATACAGTTATTAATAACAGTTAATAGAGATTATTACTTAATAATGTTAAGATTCAATGGTGAACTCTAACACTAATTACATATGTAATTTATTCAAATGCTAATTGTATTTTCAGGACCTCTTTGTTAATATTAAATCGATTATTTCGACCATGGCTTTGGTTTGATCGGTTGTACTATTCACTACCTGTAGGAAAAGAATTTAAATCAGCAGTTAATACGTTACATGAATTCACGAAAGGGGTATGTTGTAGAAACCCTAATGACATGTATTTAGAAGATAATTAAAATACTGTTAGAGTTTCATTAAATTCTTTACTTCGATATAAAAATTTTACGACAAACACGATAAATTCTAGGTGATAAGTAAAAAAAAGGCTGAACGACTATCGCAAAACGACACAAAACTTGAAAACGAAGATGATAAATTTGACATAGGTATGATTGTAAATTATAATTATACATCATATTATAGATATTTTTGCTATTAATAAATATTCCTTATCTAAGAAAATATATTATACCAGGTAAGCGGAAAAGGAAAGTGTTCTTAGATCTGTTATTAGAACAGAATGCGAAAGACGACACTCCTTTGACTGATGATGAGTTAAGAGCGCAAGTCGATACGTTCATGTTTGAGGTAAGATGTCTAAGATTTAAATAAAAAACTTTTTCAATTTTCTTTGTATAAATTTTTCTTTTATTAGTTCGATATCTACATACATGTAAAGTAATATATAAATGATAATAGGGACACGACACAACTGCGGTTGCGGCAACTTGGACACTGTTTCTTTTGGGCAATAATCTCGAACATCAGGAAAAAGTTCACGAAGAGCTCGAGGAGGTTTTCAGAGATTCGGAGGCACCAGCCAGTGTAAAGGAGCTATCACAATTGAAGTATCTCGACAGGGTCATAAAAGAGACGCTCCGATTATTTCCAAGTGTACCTATAATCTCGAGGGAACTGGAAGAAGATGTAAAACTGGGTAAAAACTTTATCCGCCAATTAGTTAAGAAATAATTATAAGAAATTTGTTAATATATAAATTTATTTATACAACAGTTAAATAATGGAACTATACGAGAGATGCTTTTGGAGATATCTTTTATGGTTGTTTATTGAATAAATGTATTTTTACTTATTAAAAACAAAGTTAAACAAATTAAAACTAAATTAAACAGTTTATCAGAGAGATCGATAACCTGCTTACATTATAATCTTAAAAACAAAATATAAAAGCTCGTTAAACATTCAAAATACAGACAAGTCGAATAGGTCAAAAATCGAGCAAATACGTTAATGCAAACAAAATAAAATAAAAACAAATTCAATAGAATAAATAAACGTTTAAATATTTCGGCTTACAAAACCTTCATCAGTAAATACAAGAATAAACTGAAAGAAAAAAGTGTACATGATGTAGATAAACGAGTAGATACGAAACACATAATTAACTACGTATAAACTGAAAGAAGTATTCATGATGTAAATACAGACATTAAACTTTTAAGGTTACAGACAAGTAGTCGAATAGGCAAAAACATCTTGTCTCAGAATCGTTTTTTTGCCTATTCGACTACTTGTCTGTAATCTTAGAAGTTTAATTTTTTAGACAATAGAAACATATATATTGGCAAAGATAGTCAATGTAGTGTTTTTGTTGCAAACTATATTAATTTATTCTTTTATTTTAGATAAATATGTACTTCCAAAAGGTGAAACGGTCAACTGTCAATCATCCAAGCACACAGAAACCCGGAGGTTTGGCCAGATCCACTGAAGTTCGATCCGGACCGTTTTCTTCCAGAAAATTCTAAGCATAGGAATACATATGCCTATGTTCCGTTCAGCGCTGGACCGAGAAACTGTATAGGCCAAAGATTCGCTCAACTCGAAGAGAAAATCGTATTGACTGCTATTTTGAGAAAATGGAGAGTAAAAAGCGTGAAAACGTTCGATAAAATGAAGTATGGCGGCGCTCTTATTTTAAGACCAAACGAGGAAGTACTTATACATTTCACGCCGAAAAAATGAACAGATCGTCAGCAAATATATAATACATTTTTTATAATAATTTTACGCTTGATTATTGAATTATTATTCATCCGGTTTGGTAGCTTTTGATCAAGTGTGTGGATTGAGCTTTCAATATCGTGGGCCGAAAGCGTTAAGGGTGATTTTTATCAATCCATTTAATATAATTCCACCAAATGTAACTTTGTCGATGTGACTGAATTATTAATTCTTCGACATTCTGAAAAAAATTGGATTAAGAATATCAAATTTTGTAAGCAGACATTGCCGATTAATTCGTTTGCTGATCTGAAATTAATTACTGATAGAATTAATCAATTTGTTATATCTTTGTTAACATAGACAGAATTTTAATTTTCTTTTGTTTGACATAAAAATAAGAAGAGATCAAAAACAACGGATAATATAGTTTTGTTCTAATACCCCCAGTTTTGGAAACACTAATCAAGTTTTGATGCGACTTTCATATATTGTTTTAATCAATAAAGATTAGTTTTAATCCAATTGTAAGTTTAATTTTAATTTTGTATCTTTCTTAAAACAAGAAAAAGAGAAAAAGCAAGTTAAACCGAGATAAAAGATTTTGTCTAATTAATTATAATAAACTAGTTAATTTAATTAACATTGAAATGGATACCAGTCGAAATCATCTCAGACAAGTGAGCCATTTCAAAATTTGTGACATCATGGTTGACAAATTTCGAATCGCGAATGAAATATTTCGTAAAACATCCATCGAAACGACATTCGCTCTAGCCGTTGTGTTTATCACATGTGCGCATTATCCAAAAGTGAAGATTTCATGTGGGAAAGACTCGGCGTCGGCGCGGTGTATCGTAAGAAAATTCGTTATTGTCGATAATCGCGGTGTGTGCTGACATATCGCGCCTCGTTGAGCAGCAAAATATATAGAAACCCAGTTCCCTGATATATGAATAATAATCAAATCTATGCCAACTCATAAACTCCTCCTGTAACTTTAATTTTGTCAATAGGCACTGTATCTGGCTAAAAAAAGGCAAAAATTAAAATAATCAAAGTTTCTGTTTACTCGTATATTTCTCCAATTTTCCTTTATCAAATATTATTAAACTTTGAATGATTATTAATTAATAGAAAATGATTTTGCATAGTCAGAAGTTTCTGCCTCAGACGATTGAGCACTTGACTCAATAAAGGTCACTGCCGTATTAAGGCAAGTACCAGTCGGAGATATCTGCGAGAAAAACAGCAATAGCAAATCAGAATAGCAATGACGTTATTCGACTTCGAGAGAAAAAACTTAAAATTGGATATGTATAATTTTGAAATATGATTTAATTATGTATAAATTTCCTAATATTTATAAATCTCTTATGATATACATTGTAGCTCGAATATAATTAAAAATATCTCCGGTATGTTTCACATTTTTGCGAAATATAAATATTAGTGTGTAATATAGATTTTTTTATTTAATATACATTTTTTACGATTTATCGTTATTAAAATTTTGCAAAACATATGTCACAGGTTTGTTTAAAAATAAAATTGTGTATTTTATTATATGGTGACTTTGCAGTGATATAAATTAATATAACTATAAATATATATATTTGTGATACATCCGGGCATTTATATTATTGAATTAGAATTCTAGATAAATTAAGAAGCTTAAAATATTGAATACAAAATGCTAGGAAATTTGTCTATCATATCCCATGGTAATTTTGAATCCCTTACGTAATAACTTATAAAATTCCGTAAATATATTGTATATTAGTGTATCATATATTATCTTTTGTAAATTTTTTATCTATCGTTATAAAAGACTATTATAAGCAGTAAAATAATTATCGTAAAATAATTATAAAGACATATATGATGCAATATTTCCTATGACTGACAGAGATCAATTTATTACTTGAACAAACACTTCTATGATTAGAAAGAGTAGTATCATGTATGATTAAAATACATTAAAAAGCTTATGTTGTGAATCTTCGACATGATAGATACATACACGTAGTCACAACATCGGAAATTTGATCTTTTCTACCACATCCAATCGTTTTAACGATCGAATGATATCAAAAGCTGTTTTGGTTTCGTGTTTGGTAATTGTGTAATTATATTTATAAGAAAGAGATGTTGAAGGGGAGGAAAGAGTAAGAAGAAGAAAAAAGTGAGTGAAGATTAGAATGAATTTATAGTAAATGAGGAGGACCACCTCTCTTTGTTTTAAATTACAACCAGAAGGAAAGTTTGGAAGTTTTGGAGTGTCGACATAGAAAGAAAATACTGCTAAGAGCTGTCGAGTTTTACTTTTGAAAATGAATGTAGCATGTTTGACATGCATATGCACCAAATGTTAGAAAAAAGATACATATAGTGGCCCCTATTATCAAGCTATCTTGCTATCACTTTCTATTCGAATTTCTTTCTATTTAAAAAGATTCTTAGATATGTTTTCTTCGACACTCTAAAATTTTCTATCCTGACTGTACGTCTAAGAGAAGCATACGCAGTTTACTGATTCTTTGTAATCGAGTGGGAGAAACATGACGTTCCAGTATATTCTCAGTGATACTAGTTGACATAATGACACTATTTAAATGCATTAAAAAGTCAAAATAAGTTTGACCACGTCACTTAGGCAGCCAACTAAGCGTACTATATCTTTCAATGGCAAATCTCTATTTTATCTAGAACTCTACTTAATGTATTAAACATTATTACAATCAAAAATACCTTTCAGAGATATGTTCAGTATTGCGAATAGACTAACGGCGAAAACATTACCAGTGTTCCCTTTTCCTTGGTATGATATTAATATTAGTTTTAACAAATTTTCTTTAATAACGTACGAACTTACTTAATAATTTAAATAATTTAAATTGTTAAAATAATAATTTAAATTGTTTAAATTATTAAATTTAAATTATTTAAATTATTAAATTATTTGTTTGCAGGAAATGGATTTCTTTTTGGTACTATCCATTCTTTGCATTGTTGTAATTTACACAATTCTGACGACAGTGTATCGTCAGTATGTTATTCGACAAAAACTTAAAGATTTTCCTCAAACTACTGGATATCCTTTCATTGGTGTAATATTTGAAATAATGAAGTTGACGGAGTATGGTAAAGAACTTTATACATAAGATTTTATTTATTGTTTTAAGAATGCCTTTCGTATTAGTGTATGGCTTTAAATAAAAAGATTATTTAAATTTATATAATAACTAAATTAATAATTAAATTGAATTATTAAATTATTAATAATTATTAATAATTAATAATAAGTAATAATTAAAAGTTCTTATTGCTAGAACGCATAAGATGGACTCTATCGTTTATGGATAAATGTAAAGAAGAGATATTTGTACAATGGATTGGAAGTAAGCCTTTAATTTATCTGTATAAGCCAGAACATTTAGAGGTATAAATAACAAAATATAATATAATCAATATAATATAATAATCAATTTGCTAAAATGTCATAATCTTTTTTTTTTAAGATTAAGAACGTACTTATTATACACTCATTTATTTATTGTACACACTTTTATTTGCGTTTTTATCTCTTTTTTTGTCCTTTTTGGAGGTAAAAGTGTAAAGACGGCAAGTCGGCGCCATGATAGTCTCCTCTGACAATGAGAGAAGAGCGGCGTGTTATCGTTGCTCACTCTCGTTACTCGAAGAACGATGCAGAATATAAATGCAGAGCAATCGGCCGTGCGAATGTCAAATATCGCGTCTTTCGAACGATGCGTCTTGGAGCTGGTACGCCATTTTGGATTATCACATAATTTCACGTGACTTTTTTATCTCATAATTTCTACCGTCTCCGAGTTGGTTCATTGTGCATGTTCTAGCGCGAGGAAAATGTAAAATATCGTTTTTTATCATTATTATCATTTTTATCATTGTTATCATTTTTATTGCTGAATACTATAAAAAAAGTTATTTGCGTGAAAATATACATTTCTGGCGTTGATTCTTAAATTTTACGCGTTTTCAAGTATGGTTACTGCACTTAAAACAATATTACGTTCTAAACGCACTTATTTTCGTGCAGCTTGACTGAATCGTGATTTATTTGTCAGGGCGTCAACCTCCGCGTCCTTAAGTTAATTATCGAATTGTATTTTCTGTAATTCGTGTTTATTACATTTTATTTAAATTTCTAATTATAATATCGTAAAGAAAGGTATTAGGCGCAAGGGACATTTTATACATCGGTCTACATTTTATGTATCTTATATTTTACTTCAATCAAAGAAGAATAGAATGATGGCGTACTCTAACAACATAAAACATTGCAGATAGCGAATTCTTTGAACGCACACGCCTCAGCAATCGCGGTAAGGATACATGCGGGAAAACGGGAAATTCAAGTTATCGATAATGGCGACGGGATACCGAAAGACATGCTAAAACATATCGCGGAATATTCAGAAGTCATGAGCGATCAGCAGCAGGTATACGAATCGCTTGAATCGAATTACCTGGCGGATGTCCGTCGTCTGTCCGATTGTCTTACGGTAGCTTCGAGATATCAATGTTCCAAGGAGACATTTTTGAAGGTACTATAACTCGTTATCGTTAACTTGTTATTAAATTATTTGACAATACAGATGAAAACAGATGTCAAAATGTAAGTACGTACTTGCTATTTTTTGCTTGACGTTAAATGTATACGTCTTTAAATTAAAAATTTTGAAGTCAAAATAAATTAATTGCCAAGTCAGTACGTTGAATATCAAATTTAATATTTAATATTTAATTTAAAATATTACTTTAATATTAAATTTTATTATTTAACAGTTTAATTAAATTTTATTATTTAACAGCTTAATTAAATTTAGTATATTATTAGTATATTATTGTATACAGTAATAATAATTTAATATTATTAATAATAATAAATGTCAAATTTAATATTCATTTAAAATATTAATTTAATATTTTATTATTTAATAGTTTAACTAAATTTTAGTATATTAATAATAATAAATGTCAAATTTTTAATATTAAGTTTTATTTCAAATTTAATTGAGATTTTGAAAAATGGATGTTGTTTGAAATTTTTTTGAATGGCTTTCTCGCATTATTTTTGTTTGAGGTGGGATTTGCGCCCGATTTAAAGCAAATAGAGCAGAGACCTTCGCACGGCACGACGGTGTCCATCTATGGCTTCCACAAAATATCGCCGCTTAAAAAGTGGGATATATCTACCGTTTGTTTTCTTATTGCGGCTATAGCTGTTACGAAGTTAGAGGTACGATTTAATTTATCGTAATGATATCAGTCTGGATAATTTGTCCCATAATGTTTTCTTTATATTGATGCAATCAGGTGTCGTTTTCGATTAGGGACAAAGACCGGAAGAAGGTTGTTCTGAGAATTGCAAAACCACACAGCCCGGTCGAAGTCCTGAGAACATTGTTCGGGAAGGATCTGCCGTTGAATCGTGTATGGTCGATACAATGCGGCTCCGAATTCAGCGCGAATTATCACGGTTACGTGGGATTGTCTGATAAAAACGCGATGCAATGGATATTTTTAAATCACAGGCCGATCTGTTGTCCTCTTATCCTGAGGTTGATTAAAGTCGCATTCAAAGAAAGGCTCAACTTGTTCTCCGACCAGGAATCCAACGACGAAAATGTGTTCATCCTGTTCTTTCTCACATTCTCACAGAATGAATTCACGTTTGTCACCGAAAATGAGAAAAGATACATCGTGTTTTATGATATGCAGAAAATATTAAATACCGTTAAGAATTGCGCCTTCAAGTGTCTCGAGGAAAAAGTTACACATTTTGTTACTCCTCACTTACGTGGAACGCATCTGTTGAAACGAATATGCTTGAAATCAGAAAAATCTGTTTTTAGCATCGATATCAATAGACGTAGAAACGTCACATCTTCGATGCTAGAAAACAAAGTCGTTATGACTGGCTTTAAAAAAAGAAAAATTACGTCTACAATTATAACTGATTATTTCAACAAACAGCATAGAGACGATAACGTCGAAAGTATCAAGTATTGCTTGAATAAGAAAAATCATGTATTAAATAACATTCATTGCCAAATTGCTTCTATAAAACATACGCATTTGTGTGAAAATAAAACTGTAAAGGAGATTCATAATAACGTTGAAAATAAAATGCAAGGAAGTCCCATGAATTTCGACACAACGGATAATTCTATTAAGTCTGATAAAGCTTACAATTGTCACGATGACAATAACAACAATTTTGTAAACATGATTTCTCCTCTTTCCGAGTGGTCGAACTGGACTTATTATACGAGTAATAAGAAACGCGATCCTGCTAAAAATATAAATAACATATTTTCTGAGAATGACGTACGTTCCCGAAAGTTTATCGCATCTAATAACCAGTTTGATTTTCTGCCACGAAAATTGCACGGTCTTCTACGTCGTCATGTTAAATTGACAAACGTAAAATGCTTTAACAGTCCTAACGATATGATTTCATGTAAGTCATTTTCATAGATGGAATAACAAATTAGCTACATATATAATTCATTTATTATATAAATAATTAAATATTTAATATAGAATATGTAATAATAATTTAATATTTATTTATTTATATAATGTAATTAAACAAATATGTTATGAATTCAGTTACAGAAAATTGGAAACATGAACAAATAGCGGTGCATCCTTGCAAATTAAAGCAAAAATTATGCGAATTTAAATTGTCACGAGCGTCATTAAAATGCATAAAAGTACGCGTGCATAAATAATGATAAATGATCTCAAATAAAACTATCCTAATAAATGTGTTCTTTTTTGTAGGTCATTAATCAAGTTAATAATGAATTTATCGCTGCGTGGATGGCGTACAATGAAATGAAAATTTTACTAATGGTCGATCAACATGCCATCCATGAAAGAATACGTTACGAAAATTTACTCCTTAGTAAATAATTACATATATCATAGAATATAATGTTTCTTAAAATATAATGTTTATTTTTAATTAAATTTATTCAAAAGTAAACTTACAATTAGTAAACAATTATACTTACATATATCTTAGAAGATATAATGTTTTCTTTTAGCTAAATTTATTCCAAAATTATACAAATAATATGTTAGATAAAATTAATTTTTTAATAAAATCAACATGAAAATATATGTGATACTGTACTAATTGTAAGTTTTCTTCCAATTGTGCTCTCAGTTATAATAATTATTATTGTTATTGTTATTATTATCTAGGACACAACGTACGGAACGAAGGCGAGTTGCTCTCTATTAATTTGCGTGATCCACTATCTATGGAATTTCCTATCGAAAAGTGTAATTTACTCCTACGCAATAAAATGTTGTTGAGAAAGTACGGCATAAGTTTGGGATCGTTAAAGGAAAACGCACTATTGATACGCACAATACCACAATGTTTAGTTACGAATAGTGATCCCAACAATAGCAAAAAAATATTGCCAAGACTACATAGTTTATTAAACGATGTGCTAAAGAATCGTAGTACAAGTCAAACAAACGCATTACCGTTGACTATTCATAATGCTATAGCATCAGAAGCTTGTCATGGTATTCGTCAGATTATATATACTCCATAAAATATATATAAATATAATTATTGTTATGTATAATTGTGTGTAATATTTTATATATATAATTTTATATATATATATATATATATATATATATATAATTATTATATCAAAGATTAATATATTGCATTGTTAATTACGCCAAAAATGATTGCTCTATTTCAATTGCAGATTTACCTGCAACTATTTTATAAACATACACACAAACTTATCTTTTCTTTTATTGTTTAACTTTGGAATGTTTTCAGGTGCTATTAAATTCGGCGATAAGCTAACTTTGGAGCAGTGTACGAATCTTGTAAAATTATTGAGGCAAACGAAATTTCCCAATCGATGTGCACACGGACGACCAACTATAATACCTGTGATGGAATTTTCGGAATTAGGAAGAAGAAGCGTCAGAATACTTGAGGTATGTATTATAGTTGTATTCTTTCTGATTTTATTATTACTATTTATTACTATTTATTAGTAATAATTTATTAATTTAATAGATTTGGAAAAATATATTTAATAAATATATTTACGAAAATTACTAAGCTAAAAATTACTAAATTTTACTGACTAATATTATATTAAATTTTAGAAAAAATTGAACTTTGCATCCTTGAAGCAAATTCATTCACTAGAATAAATGGCATAATCATACTCCCCAATATCAAACTACAGTTATTGTTCTAAATATGTCGTATGTTATAAGTAAAAGTATAGTTTATTTAATTATTCATTTTTTATTCTACAAGAAGAGTACTATGTATTGTTTATTACAAAATAAATTACAATATATATTTTTTGTTAGTTGAAAATCATTTGCGAATGTTCTCTAGATTTCACATTTTTATGGATTTATATTTATATGAACTTTTGAGTCAATTTTGAATTCTTAATAAAAACATGAAAAGAATTTTTGCAAAATCTGAGGATTTCCAATTAGGAAAGCTAATGGAAAAGCATGATGCAAAAGAATATGTAATTATTTTCTACATAATAGAGAAAAACGAACAAAAGGATAATTTAGACATAAAGTAAAAGAAATAAAAGAAAAAGAAATTAAAAATGATATTTAAACCGAACGTAATTTAACGTAATTGATCTAACAACTAATCTAAACAACTGATTCTAACAGCTGAAAGTAATTCTTTCTTTCTTATAATTTATTCTAATTCTGACTAATAAAAGATAATCAATGCTAATAATACCTATATTATACTGACAAATCAGAAAATTGTGTGAAATTGATTTGCGTGTTGAACAGAAATACTCATATTAAATATTGTTTGATAAGAAATAAATTCTTCACAGTTACTATTTGCAATTCAGAATCGAGTAGTACCTTTTCATTTAGCGCATAAGACTTGGCAAATCATTTTTTCCATATGCATAGTTGGATTTATGTTTGTTAATAAATAAAAGTAATGGCATAAATTTCAAATTGCCACATTAAATTTGGCTATAAACTTTGAAGCAGTCATATGAATCTTATAAAATTATTGAAGTACGAAGTTTCACAATCGATACGCGTACGGATGACCATGGTACCTGTGAATTTTTGGAAAAGGTATGCCAAGATACCTGCGATCCATTGTGTTCCTTCAGATTTTATTACAATAATGATAAGTAATTATATGTAATCCGTGAAAAAGAGAGGGATCATGCATGATTTTTTCTTCACTACATACAAGTTTGTACTCATATTCGATACATAGATGGATAAAAACACGAAATTCGCCTTAAAATATCATGCTGGATATATCAAACTAAAAGCAGTATGTAAACACATTTTATGTAAATATAAAAATTTTGTTCTATGAATTATTTTGACATGAGATTTGTCCGAACGTTCTTCTTATATGTTAAATGTGTGATTGAATTTTCAATCACACAACTTATATATAGAAAAAATCTCAAAAGGGCTTCGGATTTCTCTAATCCGGATTTCATCCCGCGATAAAGCCGGCAATCAAAATATCTTTGCCGAAGTAGTTGAATCTGGTAGAAACCAGATTGACGTCCTTTCCGCCCAATGAAATCGGACAAACGTCGTTCGGACGCAGATAGAAACACATTGTGTAAAGAGCCATCTCCAATTCGGGTGAGAGACCGACGAGAAGGGTCGTGATCGAATGTTTCGTGTCAGGTATATTGAACGCTGAACGTATCTTGATAACTTCTCCCTTCTGCAAAAGGACAAGAAAATTGTGTGATAAATTGTATAATAAATGCACATAACTTGTCGAACACGTGATCGTTACTTACATCCCCTAGTTTGACATCACTTATGTATCCGCGATAGTCGAGATTCTTCTGCGCTTCCTGCTTGGCGAAGTAAATCCAATTCTGCGGCCCGATCATGAAGGAGTCGAGCTTCTCCGCGACGAATACCGCCTCGAAGCCGGAACTGGACGGCTCTCCCTCCACTCGCTGGAACTGCGAGAACCAGATACGTTTCAGAGTGTCTTTAAACTCGTACTCGTCGTTCGGAATAAATCCCTTGTCGACCAGGAACTTCATCGTCGTTTTAAACACGTCGGTCTCCAAGAACCTGTCGAGTAGTTCCGTCTCCTCCTTTCGCTCCTCTGGCGTGACAGTCTCCTTCGTTTTAACGTCCATCTCGTAATTATCGTGCAACGCCAGCACGCTTTTAATCGTCGGGATTTCATACGCTTCCGGCTTGACGTCCAGTAGGCTGAAATTATATCAAAAGGAGGTCAACAAAACTCTCTCGACGCGCGGAATTATTCCATTTAGTTATTTCATCCAAGTGAAGATAGCCAGTCGAACTGGCGGTTCTAACTATTATACTTACGGCTGAGGAGCTTCATCCGAAGTGCTATCTTCCTTCGTCTCACCCTGCAGGTTCACGGTGATGTACTTGTACGCGTTGTTCTTATCCACCTCGAAGAGACTTTCCGCCAGCTTCTTCACCTCGTCATTGGAAATCGGATAGTTCGGCTGAGCCGGTTTGCTATCTTGCTGGGGACTGGGTGAGTTAGCATTGCTAGGTGCTTCAGCTTTCTTATCCGCTTCCGCTGGCGGCTGAACCGGCGTTGCAGAACTGGGCGGATTAGAATTAGCGGGCGCAGCCCCGTTATTATTCGCAGGCGCCGCCGCAGGTGCTTCTCCGTTAGCTGGAGTCGACTGATTGTAATAATAATTATTATATGTGATCTCGGTGTGGCTACCTCCGGGGGCGCCGTTACCGCTACCACCATATCCCGGACTTCTGCCGTAGATACCACCCGGTAGTAATCTGTTGACGGCCGCGCTCACACCCGCGCTCACACTGGAGTAAACCAGCGCTTCCTTGGCCAGCTGGCCGATACCAGGTCGACTTGGTTGCAGGACGGTGAGCGCCGGCGCTTGTGCGATAGCCGGTTGAACGTAGGACGGTTGGGCGTAGGACGGTTGACCGAACGAACCTTGCTGGCCGCCATAGGAATGCCCGCCGTAAGGCGGACTGTAGGCCGGCGGCGCATTATAGTGCGGATTGTAAGACTGACCGTATGGCGAGTGGCCACCGTAACCGGGATACGAAGGATTCGTGTTGGGCGACGGGTAGCCTTGGTTGTAACCCGTGCCGCCGTAGGGGTTGTTGGCGGGCTGCCGAGGATATCCGCCTAGGAATCGTCAGAAAGATTGGGATTAAATACTTAAACTTCATGATTAAAAAACTCTCCTTCGCTAGTGAATATTAATAAACAAATTTCAATTGTTTATCGACCCATGGGAGATAAAAAAATTGCTAAAATTATATTCAGTTGTGAAGTTTTTTTTAAAGTTTTTTTTTAAATTGCAATATTATGTCTCCTTGCAAAATCTTAATCTAATATTCAATATATATTTCGCTCTCTCTTTATATATTTTTTCTTCAGATCTAAAATCTCAATCCAAAATCTCATTTAAAAATCTCAATTTCTTCATGCAACTTCATTACGTGAAGACTGTAATTTTCAAGTTATTTATCCTAATCTTAATTATAAACAAATTTCAATTGTTTATCGACCCGTCTGGCAAATTATCTGCGTGCCGCCGACTAGATTTGAAAATACAGAAAAATCGCCAACTTTAAAATCGATATCGATAAATAACTTGAAAATTACAGTCTTCATGTAATGAGGTTGCATGAAGAAATTGAGATTTTTAAATGAGATTTTGGATTGAGATTTTAGATCTGAAGAAAAAATATATAAAGAGAGAGCGAGATATTAGATATTAGATTAAAATTTTGCAAGGAAACGTAATATTGCAATTTTAACTTTTAAAAAATACTTCACAACTGAATATAGTAATAATTTTAGTAATTTTTTTATCTCCCGTGTTGCAAATCCTGGTCAAACATCTCGCTCTCGAGAATGTCTAGATCTAAACTCGCTGGCGTTACGTCGATTTTATTCTTTGCTTTAAAATACGAAAGAATAATTAATATACCCGATGGACTGTATGGCGGCGGATTCGCTGATGGATATCCCGATGGAGATCCCGATTGCACATTCGTCGCGCTGGTCTTGGAAGCATGCTCGGATACCGGAGCCGATGGCTTGGCATTGTTGTTGTTCGGTGGTACATTCCATCCTATTTTACCTGAGTTTGAGCCTGCGAACGTAACAGGATTCGTGATGTTATTGGAGCCGAGCGAAACATGCGAAGCCGTAGAAGGCTATTGTCTATATGAAGCGGTGACTCATCGAATTTGTAAGAGATCTGATGCAGAGATACATCAATATTTGCAAAACTCAGCGCAATGCTGCGTAAGTTGATTACGAAAAGGAGTTTAACTCGGTGATCTTTTACAATTTCCTTTTACGAATGTAACCGGTGATATGGCATTTTCTTTTTTTATTGTCAACAATACGTGTATATATATATATATATATATATATATATATATATATATATACATATGATACGTATATATTGTTTAATATGATGCAACATTGAAAGAGTATAACATGAATATTTAAAAAATGTTAATCATAATAGGGATATATAGGTATGATAAAGATAATAATAACAGAAATATGTGTGAATGGCAAAATATGTGTAAATTTTTAATATTACATACTTGTCTGTGAGGGTCGTTGAGTTGTTCTCGTAGAACCTCCTCCCCCCCGTCGAGAGGAAGAAGAACCCCATCCTCCGCTACCGCTCCTTCGTCCGCTGCTTTTACGAGCACCGTCTGTGTCTGCTGTAAGCACGACATTACATATGCGATTCATGTGCGATAAACTCTTCAACACTTAGCTAGACGTCTTTTGGAATTGTGAATTTGCATACGTCTCTTTAGTTTAATACAGTTGATGATTAACAATAATTAATTACTGTACGTGATTAAGAGCGTCAATTTATTTAGTTTTATTCTTAAATATTATAGGTAGAATTAAATTTGTGCCACGTCGCAAAGGGAAGCTTTTTTGAAAAGATTAATGTAACGAAGCATATGTAAAAATATATAATTTGAATCTAAAATATTCACAATACATGTAATACGAAAAAATTCTTATCCTTGATAAAAATTCAGAATTTCCGATATTTTCTCTCATCTACTGTGAAAATTTTGAAATATATATTGAATTTTTATTAAGAGTAGAATCATGTTAGGATGAGTCAAAATGTTAGATCATCCTGCGTCAAACAATATATTGTTTGAGTGACTATCATGCTATCTATGCATCCTGCTTCTCTTTTATTTTTCACGATTCGACACCCGTACAAATTGTTCCTCTCAACAGATTATTATTTAATGTAGCAGCAATTGTCTGTCCATTCGTTGGCTCAATATATACCGCTGAATATAATATAAGTGTTCGCACGCCCACAGTATACGAGAGATATATTTAAAAAATCAATTCACCTACATATTTTAAAGTCTCTCTCCGTATAATGAGAAACGCAATTTTCACTAATAATTATGCAAGATAATAACATAAAACTCTATAATCGTGTGTAATTTTTAGTAAACTGTCTTATTTTTAGAAACAATTTTTGGAAAGAGCAATAAAAGTTTACACAAACTTTTCTTTTAATTATTTACTTACTTGCAATTTAAAACTTGATCGTATTACATTTTAAAACGGTTTTCGTTTCGATTTACACGACTTTCGATGAGAATCTAATTTAGTATCGTGCACGCAGTAATACAATTATGGTAAAACGCCGTCAAGTGAATAATGCCATATGAGAAGCGTATATTGACGGCGTGACGCATGAGTTACATGAAAGAGTAATTTGCTCTGCTGATTTCACTTATTACGCAGCAATATTCTATATTTGTTAGATTAATCGACATTCTGTGTAAATCTTACGTGAATGTTACCTCTATTTTCTTACTGTCTAATCAAATAGTTAATTGCATCTTTTTATTTTTATACACATTTTAAAGAATGTTTCGAAAGACCCTTAAACATGATTTACAGCATGAATAAATTAAAAATTATATAAATTATAAAAAGAATGTAATATTTGTGTTTAAAAATTATAAATTTTATGCATTAAAAATCCGACATATGTTCAGTTTTTCATCACTCTTTCGCATATACACAAACAATCGTAGATTTTTTTTTATAGATATTACATAAGTTAAATGTATTTATTAATGCATTAAACCTTTGTCCCTGTATCATTAAAAAGAACTTTTTTATTAATTTTTTTTAATAACCAGTTTTTAAACCAGTTTTCACAACACATGTGTTACACACAACGAGATTTTCTTCTCGGAAACTATCTGGAACTATGTGGAAACTGTATATTTTCCTCTGTTTATCAGTAATTCTTCTATAAGATTAACTCAGTAGCTCGGTCAATTTAGTAATCAAATTCGTAAATTGTAGATAGTTAGAAGCAAATGAATTTCCGCGAGCTGTGCTTCCGTGTTAATACGTAACACAAACTTTGATTCTAAGGAAAGTTTGTTTGAATGGAATTTTAATTTGAAGTTTATTTCACCGAATTTATATCTATTTTATTATCGAATTTCCTGTAAAATTTGAAGGCAAAATTCTTTTTATTAAAAATCGATTCTTAATTAATTAAAGTATTCTCTTATATTAAAGAATTTCGCAAATCTTTAACAAAATTTGAAACATTGTTAAGATTTAATTAACGTCGAATATTTCGTAAAATTTCAACAAAATTATTTTAATAAAAATCGATTCTTGATTAAGCGCGGTATCTCATTATTAATGAACTTTGTATGAATTTAAGAACATCTTATGTAAATCTGATACAATTCTCACATGCACGATTCTCACCCATTAATCGAACAACGTCTTATTAATTATGATCTACAATAATATAATATCTGCTTAGAAATAACATATGTGATTACCGAAAATAAATAAAATCACAATCACGGTGATCAGGCACGTCCTAATTCTCATATTCGTTGTTGCTTCCCCTTTGTTTCTGTCGAATTGTTGCGATAGGTTAAAAACTGAAGAAATCTCTCTGACACGCACTGTTTGCTCACGCAGTCGATGTGCTACTACTAATGTTCGACCTTATACTGAACGGCCTAGATGTCGGTGACCATCGTCCGTAACATTGAATGATTCATGCCATATAGGCTTTCTCTTTCTGTTGATTCTCCGTGCCTACAGAACTGTAATTGGTCAAGTTATTTAATTAAACAGTTCTGAATTCAAAGCATTAATTAATGTTTTAATTATTTTTTAACACGATCTTTTGGACAATTGTTAAAATCTGAAGTTCTAAGGAAGTTCTAAAAAATATTCTAAGGAATATTCGTGCAATTCTCCAGATTTCTCGCGCTTTCTCTACATAATTTGTGTCTATAAATTCTTTGATCGATTTCAAGCTGGTCTCTCCTTAATAAAAACTTATAACCATAAATAATTTGTCTTTAAAATAAAATCTATTTAATTTACATAAATGATAAGTTAAATTAACTAGAGACTCTTGATATTAGAATTAACGAGTAACAAGAAATGTGGACTTTGAGAATCGCAGTTTTTAGTTACCGTGATTTTAGTTCGATAAGCTAATCTCTCCTTAATAAAAACTTATAACTATAGATATCTGTTTTCTCATTTTTTTTCAAAACGTATTTATTGATGTTTTCTTGTAATTAATATAAAATTGAAATAATTTGTCTTTAAAATGAGATCTATTTAATTTAGATAAATGATCAATTAAATTAATTATACTCTCGATATTAGAATTAACGAGTAACAAGGTAAACAATTCAATACAAACTACAAAACGACTCTCAAAATCCACTTTTGCTTGTTACTTGTTATTAAATTTAATATACTTGAAAAAAATATTATATACTGTACAAAAATATAATTATATATTTTATTTATAACTATCGACTAATATTATATATATATATATGTGTGTGTGTGTGTGTGTGTGTGTATGTGTGTGTGTGTGTGTGTGTATTATAAATTTAAAAAAAAATTGAACTTTAGATTCTTAAAAAGAGAAGTAATATATACTATACATTTATTATAAAATTGCAATACATCTTTCTTATTATTGTAACAAAATTTGCCGCTCTACAAGAATAAAAGTCAAAAGACGTTAATTCATATATTTTACAATTCTTTTTACATTAACATATTTAATATCCTCTATTAAAATTATGTATTTCACATTGTATATTCGGTAATTTCTATTTTCACGTCTGAGATTTCATTCATGTATAACAGAATTAGAAAATAGGAAGTGCAAGATCTATGAGATCCTTCCCGTAATATCTAAACGAGTGCGTGAAAATATTAAACTTGCTTCCACCAAGAGAAACGGGGCACAGATCATTCGGTCTAGCGTAAAAGCATATCATGTACAGAGACATTTCAAGCTCGGGAAGTGTACCCACGAATATTGTAGCGTTCGGTCTAATTATACCATCCATTTGGAAATTCAATTTCACCAATGAGGCTCTCTGTGAAAAGCAAATAAAAATGAAATAAGTTATTAACCAGCTTTACAAATGTACAATATACTATTCTTACTATTCCAATATCATACGTAATATTAAAACAGTACATCTCGTATATTGCGTAGCTACATCATATAATGTGACTCACATTGCCAAGCTTCAAGGTATCAACATATCCCATGTAATCAATGCGTTTGTTCGATTCCTGATAATTAAAGTAGATCCAGTCCTGCACACCAAGAAGCTCCGTACCATATCTTTCGGATGTAAACACTCGCTCGAATCCTGAAGTGGCACCATCGAATGTGTTAAACCATATGTGCCGCAGAGTGTCCTTCTTATCAAAATCATCGGGATCGATGAAACCTCGATCCGACAACCATTGCATAGCTCTATTCATCACGTTCGTGTTCAGGAATACATCTAACAGAAGGTCCTCTTCTTTTCGTTTTTCCAGTGTACGAGTTTCCTTCACAGTGGAATTGTGTTCGTAATTGTCGTAGAGTGCTCGAATAGCTAAGATTGTTGGATAATCGTACACCTCTTCTTGCGTGTAAATCAATCTAGAAACGAAAAGTGCGTAAATAAAATAAATATGTAAACGAGATTGATTAATCGTTTACACGACTGATTTAAATTCTTAAAACTTACGGTCCGTTAGCTGCATCGGTTATATTGCCAGATTTCTGAGATGAAATACTCTGAAGATGTAACGACAAATACTTGGATATATTGACGTCTTGTTTTACGAATAACTCTTCGGTCAACATCAACAGATCATCGTCCAATATTTTATACTTCGGAGAATAAATATTTGTTCCTTGATTATTTACTGCATCGTCAGCCAGAAATCCGTCACGAGGCACAACTGGAGGAGGAGCTTCCTTATTATTGGCCGTACCCATTGCGATTACGGAAGAACCGTTAACTGGATTTGTTGTGCTGCCGTTGTTGATAATTGTTGGGGTCGATACACCCGGAGTAATAACCGGATTGTTCACTGGGCTTGGATTGGCAGGATATGCGACATTTCCCTGAGGTACATTCGACGAAGCCGGAGAAACATTGTTACCCGGAGTGTTAAAATAATGATTATTGTAAGTTATATGCGTTTCGCTGGTACTGGTACTACTTCTCTCCGGACTGCTGTGATCATACCCGTAATGATGATGAGGGTTTATCAGTCTGTTCACCCCGGCGTTGATTGTAGAAAACACGAGTGCCTCCTTCACCATTTGACCGAAACCTCTGCCGCTGTCTTGACCGGGAGCCATTATGATCGTTTGTCCAGGTATATACGGTTGTGCTGCTGGTTGCGCCAGCATGTGTTGTTGAGGATAATAGCTATGTCCAGCTGCGCCATATGTTCCGCCAACAGGATGCGTGGAATAAGGATTTCCGAATGTACCTGGTACGGGTGGCGGAATATGCGCTGGGTAACTGGAAGGATGTCCAATCGTGTGACTGGGAACGGAGTAACTGGGATTGTATGCGGAATGAGGTTGATTTGAATGACTGTAAGCATGACCAGGATAAGGGGGAGAGTGTGGATTAGCACCAGAAGTAAGATAAGGAGAATGCGGATAAGGTGCGGAAGGAACGGGCATCGAAGTTGAAGGACGCAGATGATCTTTGAACCCGATGTTAGTTGAAGTGGGACCTGGTGGATAAGATTGGCTCGGATTGAAATGCGGATTGCTAGATGCAGTTCCTTGCGATGGCTTGTAAGGCGCGCTTGGTTGGCCAAAAGAAGTCGGAGCTGTAAGAAAATGTTATATGTATAATTTTGAATTATATTTAAATGCTATAAAATATTTATTCTCTAAATTTACATTAATTCTCTGTTATAATGAATAATTATAATTTTATAAATAATTATTATTTTTAAAATATCAAAAACTTTTAAGTATAAATTATCTTGTTAGAAATAAAAAGTAAAAGTATATACCATGATTTTGCAAAGGCACAGTGGTTTTCGGCAAATTAACTGATGGTGCTGATGGACTATATGGATTGTATGGTGCAGATGGATTGTATGGTGCAGATGGATTATACGGTGCTGATGGATTATACGGTGCAGATGGATTATGCGGTATTGGTGGTTTATATGGTGCTGATGGATTGTATGGTGCAGAATTTTGTTTACTCTCTGTTGTAAAACCTATTCCATGATTTCCACCACTTCCAGGATTTCCTAATGGAAAATAAAGAACAGAAAAAATATTATTTTTATATAATAAAAAAAGAAACAAGTAAAAATAAACGTAAAATAAAAAAATATTAAACATAATATCTAAACTAACATTTGGAAATAATTCTTATTTTTCTTATATGTTCTAAATAATATAAGATAATCAAGGCTAATAATACCTGTATTGCCATATGGTGCTGATGATGGCCGGCCAGATTGTGCGGAGTTAGTTTGAGCTTTGCACAAATAAAAAGTATTAATTCACATTAAATTAAATTAATAACAAACAAATATGCTTCGCTCAGTTGCTGTTTACTGAACTTACAAGGTCGCGTAGCACCTCCTCCTTCAGCGTGTAAAAAAGTCGTGGATGCATCTTTATTTTGCTGATGCGAAGTATGACCTGCAATAAAAGTAACACATAATAATTCTGCTGTAACTTCAGAAAAATTTAAATGAATAATATCCTTTTTTCAGTATCATATTGTATCGTGTACTAACTCGATGATCCCGTCATACGTCCACCAGAGGAACTTCCATATCCAGTTGAACTTGAGCCTGTCACATGTCCACCTGATGAACTTCCATATCCAGTTGAGCTTCCATACCCTGTCGAGTGTCCACCTGATGAACTTCCATATCCAGTTGAGCTTCCATATCCTGTTGAGTGTCCACCTGATGAACTTCCGTATCCATGCCCAGATGAATGACTGGAGCTTGAACTTCCAGTTGAGCTTGATCCAGATCTAGACGAGGAAGAATATGAACCTCGTGATGACGAACCTCGTGATGACGAACCTCGTGATGACGAACCTCTGAATTTTGCGTTTACATCGTCTGAAAATAGGATAGATTTATGTCTAATAAATTACGCAATATTTTTTTCCATCGATATTGGTCAATTTAAGAAAATTAATGGATGAAAAAGTTTTTTAGAAGTTTTTATAGAAAAAATTACTTAAGATAATATATAAAGTTATCATGGATGTATATATAATATATAATAAACAACAATGTATAAAAGTTTTAATCTGAGAAATATCGAGAGAAATGATTAATGGTTGATGATATATGGTTACTTTTTACATAAAATTGTATATCTATATTTATTGTACATCTATAATTTATTGTATATTTATTTATATCTATATTTACCGGTTATGAGAAGCGTAAAGAGAAAGAGAAGTAACAAAATGTGAATGTTCATCTCTGTATATCGCAACGACGATAGTTTTGTAACTGATTTGAAGAAACTGGCGTTTGATAGCTATGGGATGATAAATATATGTATGTTTTTTTTTACGTTTATCAGCTTTCTGCTTGGTATATTGCATCTTTCTCGGTATTGATACGGGCATATTGAAAGATTGCGTTATTGACCTATTGACCACTCACTACAACTGTTTTCAATATAATTACAGCTGATAAACGTTAGTATCCCGAGCATTACAGTTCCATGTTTAAGCGTCAGCGTCTTTTATTTCTATGAAAAAATTACAAAAAATCAGGTTTTCCACTGATACAAGATTTCCAACTAAACTGAAAAATTTAATGTTAAAAAAGTAACGATGCACTAATTCGCGTGGGAAAGTGTTTAATGTTAAATTGTTGTGCAATAAAATTTAATTAATTTGACAATAAATATACATATAAAAACATAATATTTAATCCCGTGCAATTTGATGCAAGACATAAAATTTATTTTTACAAAACATGAGAACATTTTTATTTGCATATTTACATTTACTTTTATTTTGTCTTGCATCACTTAAGTATTAATCTCTTTACACAATTACATTCCACCACCATTAATATCTACACTTAATATTATTAAATTGCAAATAATATTTTTTAATAATAGAACAAATTATTTTTCACGCGTTATTTGCCACTTCCTTTTTAACATATCTGTCTAAAATTTCTTCACTCGGATAATCTGGAACGGAGAGTTGTCTAAATCCTTCATCATCCACAAAACAAATCTCGTGTCCATCCTAGAAAACAGGTAATAAAATTTGTAAAATGCGATTGCACGGCAAGTGTTCGCATCACAAATACTTACTGGATCAGCAAGAATGATAACTCTTACAGAAGCTTTTCCTGGTGTATCTAGAGTTATCAGATCGGTTAAGATTTTATTTCCACTTTCTTTAATAGCTTTTTGGATTGTGGGTTGTTCTGAAAACGGTATCGAGAAAGCGATACGTCCATATGCTTTTGCGTGATTAACTTCAGTACCTGATACACCAAATTTATTATTATTATAATAATTAAATAATAAATCATTAAATAAAGACTTAGTCGATAATTACCGAATTTGACAAAAATTTTAAATAAATTAGATATTACATATATACTTACCAATATCTTCAAATTCAAGTTTGACTTGATCTTTGCTGTAGCCCATTAACACGCTTTTATCTTTCTTATCAAATATCTTTAATCCTAAAATATCTTTCCAATAGGCAATAGTACGTTCAAGATTGGAACTGGCTAAAGTGACTTTCTCAACTGGATCTATTCAAAAGAGCCAAAAATTAAGAAAAAAAAATAGTTTTGCTAAAAACGTGATCACAATTGTTATTTTTTCATACATGTGTATGTTCACTAAATTTACAACTGTATTCTGTAAGTTACTGTTAAAGTTATTCAAAATGATTTATATTATTATAACTTCACAATTATGTATTTACCATTGTTAGCAGGACGTTCGTTAACAATGTGATATCTATAGCCACCAGGTGCCTGCATCACAAATTTTCCATTTTCTTCATGCATCGGCCAGTCATTCGCGCGTGCTCTTTCAATCACGTCTTTCGAACGTATAGTGATAGCTTTAAAGTCATTTCCACTTTCATATTCCTTAATCCCATAATTATACGTCAACTCAACCACAAAATGTGTATCTTCTGGACCATATCCTATCATCGTTTTGCTCCAGCGATTCGCATACGGTCTGTAAAAATACAAGTGTTTTATTTTAAGCAATGTAATTTCATAATAACAAAAAAAGGACAGCTATAATATAAAAGTTACATTGTAATATTATATGTTATTATTATAAGATATCAGCAAAGATTGTAAGCAGCCTTGATGCTGCTATCATACATCTTGAAAGAGAAAATTAAAAGCAAAAATGTTATAAAAGATATAAAAATATACATCAATAATATACATTTACTATTTTATACCTATCATACCTGTTATATTGTATTGTATATAATTAACAAAGCTTTCAATAAATGTAATTTGTATTTCAATAAATGTAAATATATAAAGTGCCATTTAGTATAGTTAGGCTGGACCTTTGTGCCAGATATTATATTATTCATGGAAATTTCTATGTACATTCATCTGATACAAAGATCCAACTAGTTATTTATTGATTATTATTAAAAAATCTACTTCTTAATATTCATTTTAGAAATTTTCCTTCTTTCATTGTTTCACATAAAAGAATGAGCAATTATTGTTGCACCACAATGACAAGTCACGAGATTACTCACCCGTTGCATGCAGCATCGCATCCTTCCGAGAATTCCTCATGCCTCAGCACCTGTGGAAGCGTACGATCGACAAATTAAACTATGCAGTAAAAGAAAAAGAGAAAAGAAAAGCAATAGAAATAATATCTTACCTTCATCCCGAGAATCTCACGGTAAAACTTTGCCGTTAATCTACGATCCGGTATCTTAAATACAAAATGCAACGCGCGTCCAGCAACCATTTTTTCCACAGGAGTCCTTCTGCAACTGGCAGGATCAGGAGTGATCACGATCGATTGAAAATGAGTAAACAAAGGAGCGAAAAAAACATGTTATAAATCTCCGGAGGAGGGAGGGGGAATATATCTCTCAAGGTCAATATCTTCGGCTCTAGTTGAATTTCTTACCTCTAGCTGTAATTAATTCTTTTTGAATGTTTCAGATCTAAAATGAGGAAAGAGGCGATGAAATTATTATATTAAATTAAATAAGTTATAAGTTATTATTTCAATCCGTGGTGTTGACTCGCCGATCTTAAGTTTTTGGAAACACTGAACGCGATGAGCAATATCCAATGAGAGCTCTGCATTAAGCCTTACTCCCTGATTAGGATCCTACTTCTTGATTGGTCGATTGTAGCCGCCATGTTAGGCTCGCAAGGTCCCATGTGACTCATTTGTTGTTTATATACAATGTAAATAAATGTACACTTGTAATCACGGTAAGTAGAAATATTTTTTCTCTGTTAATCAACAGCAAGAGACTTCATACGCTTCATACTGATATTGTGAGAGCCTTATTTGTACTCAATAGTACACATATATGCAACCTAACCTCAATGTGGGCAAGCCATAAGGCGGATCTTCATGAAGTTTCGACATCGCTCGCTTCGCTCGAACAGCAGACGACAAAGAAGACTCGGAGCGGACGGAAGCGTATCGAGGAGAGGAGCGTATGTATCTTGCGATCACTATTGAAACACGGTGGACACTCGAGAGGACGTGAATTATTCAGCAACTGTTGCCTCTGACAGATATGATAGAGAACCTCGCAGCGAAATTATGCTTGCTTTTGTCGGAAAATGTCAGCGCAGGTAACTGTCGCGGAACTATTAATTTGCTAAATGGGAAATATGTTATTGGAAATATTGTAGCTTATCTGTACAAAAACATTTTGCACATCCGTGTATGTGTGAATAATACAAGCACTCCCGTCGTTCTTATCAGCAATTAATGGCATAGGATTACGTAAGATGTTCGTAACAGATAACTTTAAGTGATCGACAGAAATTGCAATATCAAGACCCAAACACCAACTAACAGTAACAGAACATCACTGTTATAATTTCCCACACAACAATATAAATGCAATATAACGTGTGTGTATATATACATCTGAGTGGGAAATTGTAACGTTGATATTACTGTTGGTAATTTATCAGGAGGAAAGATGACTCCGTTTGTTTTCCTCAGCCGAACAATGGAAGCTACTTGGACAGGAGAAAGACGGCTCGATACTTATTGGATGGGTGGAGGAATCGGAGAGGAACGGTGTATGTACATCGTGTACTGTAGTCGGCCGTTACGACCAGACTAACAATAAATTACAGGTGAGGACTATGAAAGAAAAAGATTTTCCTTTTTGCTACTTGAATATCTTTGATTGGATTTAGGTACTGCGCCGTTTTTTGGAAGTGCTGAACATTGTTCAAGCTACAGTTAACCAAAATCATACTCTAATGGGATACGTGACGAAACAGAAGAACTGCCTGGAGACGTCAGATTCCTCGGAGGATCCGAAAGAGTGTTCGGATCATGAGCACGAGTCGCACGGCGAGTTCTATAGAGTGTTCATTGTAGAGTTAACAACTGACGATACCAAGGTCCACCATGATCTAGAGATAGAGAGGTCCAAACAAGTTCGGATACAATTTCTATACAGAGAAAAGGAGCAACCAGCTGTGGACAAGTTTCTGGTGCTGATACATCATGAATGTGAGTAGAGCTGATTATAAGCAATCTTTGTAGTTGTTACCGCTTATGTCTTATTTGTATCAACAAAATTCTTTGCTTACTTGTAAAAATAAAAATTTAAAATTATTATTATAGTGTAATGTATAGTTGCATTTATTTTATTTATAATCATTGACATCTGTGTAATTTATGTGTTATTTCAAGGTATCCTGATATATACCGTTCAATTTGATACATCCGTAAGCCACTCGAGACCAATAAAGGAACTGAAATCCGAAGTACTTGTAAAAACGTTTATATGGGCCCAATGGGATATGATTAATCAGGTCCTTTACCATATACATCATCGACGAATTCCCACGAGCGTGGTCACCGAAAATGATGACGACAATAATCCCAGGTCTTCGAAACCGACCCTCAGTGGTCTTCAATTCCATGACGATTTGCCTCATGAAACTGTGGTGAGCATTCGTTGATAAGAACGACAGGAATATGTATCATTTATCCAAACTATAAATCTGTGTACTTGTGATTGTTACTAACAGTCTGTATAAAGCTGATTAATATGCCGAATAATATTAGTATATCTTACGTGCTTGCTAATTAAACTTTGTAGCAAAATGCATGACGTTGTATTAGTGTAAAATTATTGTATCTTTTTAGCTGAATATCCCATTAAACTTACCGCTACTGTCGCCGTCCTCTAATTGCGGGACTTATGAAGATGACGTGATACCCCTGCGAGTCCACGATTGTTCCTTAGACCTCGTAGTGGTGTCGGACACCAAAGGGATGGTCTGTGTTTGTCACTATTATCTTTACCGGCCTGTACAGCCACCGCAGCATGTACTTAACTCCCTGAACGAATCCAACACGGTGCATTTCGCTTATTCAGTGACGTTACTGCATCACAGTTGCGTGATCCATTGCGTTATACCGGGTATATCGTGGTCGCGCGCCAAGCTGATGAGGCCGACTTTCGCGATCTACGAGAGCCATCATATGATCGTGTTTGTGCCGGGACTATTCGCACATCTTCTCGAGATCGGTGTGAATCACGAACCCTGCTGCCACATATTGTGCGGTCCACCACCGTCGATTCCCTCTCGCGTCTCTTATCTGGTGCCGTTATTCGACTTAGACAATGCCAATAAAGGAACAAGAAGAAATTCTCATCATAATTTAGATGGCAAGAGCAATAACTCAGAAGGAAATAATCTACTCGCAAATTCTAACACGAGTATACTGACGATAGATTTGCCTACTTTGGACCTCGTGCAGTTGACGATTCCTCCGGACTTTCTCATTGAGGTTTTTCGCAAGGAGACTTCGGTGGAAATCCGCTTGGGGATATTTCATTATTTTCTCTGCCATAAAAATGACATGGAAATAATAGCGGAGTTAATGTCCATCGTCGCGGAAAAGCCGCGCTCGTTGGATATTCCGCGCTTTATGCAGGAAATTCTTATAGGCAACTCTTACGCTTTAGTGCAAAAGAATCTCCTCGCGGATACTATCCCCTTACTGTCTCTATTGCCTGTTACCACCATAGGGGATTATATGACGTTCGATATAAAGATGAACGATTTGGATATTACGCTAAGTCATGAAAAACTCTGGAACACATCAGTAATGTTACTTTCGCCGCAGCAAAGGCTCGTTCCTTATCGTAGTGATTTATGGACAAGATTGTGGGATCAGTTGAGTAAAAATGGTAGTGACAAGCTGAGATTCAGTCCTAGTCATATTGCAGAGAAACTATTAGTTTCTTTAGCTTGTTATCAACCAGAAGCATTGTCCAGATGCAGTACTCCAATGTCTCCAAGTGGAGGGTAATAACATTTCTCATCCTAATTCCGTCTAACTGATTGCATGCGCGTACTAACATAAAAGTAATGCATATTCAAACCGTGCTATTAGTTTTCTTAGATAAAGAATCAGAAATATATATTTATTTTTTTCTATTTGTATATAATTCATGTGTGTCTACTACTTGATACAATGATTTATAAAATTAACATAAGGGCTTCTTTATTGATTCATACAGAAATACTTCTTTTATAGTAATCATTCATAAATGATTTGGTAATAATCATTCGATAAGTGATGATATGTTACAGATTTGTTGCAATGCCGCTTGGAGACTTTATGGGCAATCGAAACATCAAGTTGGACTCAGGCTTACCATTTAACGAGACGGAAAGTTGCACCGCCTCAAAGCAGGAGCACATTGTGTCTGTTAGTTTGCGGGAGCTTTCAATGTATCTTCTAAAGAATGGCACGCACACGTCGACTATGTACACAAGAGGTTCTTGTACCCCGTTGCATGTTCATGCCATGGCCACGAGATACGTGGCTGCACAATTGGAAGCTTCGCGTATATTGTGTCAAATACTTTGCAGAGCAGCCGGTGTTGACCCGAGAATTGAGCAAGAACGTGGCTTTAATCTCATGTGAGACAATCCCTTATTTTGACGCAATTTATATATAATATATTGTATATATATATATATATATATATATATATATATATATATATATATATATATATATATATTGCTACAAGTCATTAATTATGACTTATTCAGTAAATAATTTGTGGAGATCATTTTGAAGTGTTAATTTTATCTAAAATGGAACACTTGTTGAGAATTTATTTGTTTCATTACTATATTGAATTTTTTCATATAATGTTAACTTTTGCAGAGACCAATTGGACGAAGCAAGACGATGGTTATTGTTTATGCTCTTACAGCGATATAGGTATTCCATAGAGAGCATCGCTTTCCCAGCACCACAGGGATTTGCATCGTTTTTTACTTATCTCGGCTACCGTACTCTCAAATACTCAATGTTTCTGCAATACGTTGAGCGCTCGGTATTTGAACTTCAAGTTGACGTCACCAAGATTATTTTAGCTGGTACATATGCAACAAAAAATTATATATTACAATTCTTCAAACATAGCCATAAATAATAATAGAAGATTACAAACTTTCTAACATAGACACTAACTGACATTTAGATATCAGCGATACAAAAGAAAATGTTGTTCAGAAATTGAAGTTATTGTCCTTATTGCCAAGGTCTCGCGCAAAGAGACTTTTGAATCAATGGCTGCATCCAGTTAGTTTAATGTTACGAGCCAGAGAACACGCTGCTAATATTCTATGTGGTGAAGTATCTCAGAGTCGAACCGGCAGTCGAACTTTACAACACCGTAATCATCATAACAGTGAGTGGAATATACAAATAATATTTCAATAAATATAATCTGTATAGTAATATGCGTAAATTGTTTTCAGGTTTAGCAGCGTTTCCTTCGGCAGATCGTTTGTCACCATTAGACACCTTCTTGGATTTACTTACTGCAAAAGGTAAGATTTAATTGAATAACATTGTTGATTGACAACATAGTTGATTATATTATCTTAAAAGTACTTACAAAATGTAACTTTCATTTTTTGTAGCTAGTCTTACAGAATTGGACTTTGGGCTATTGATAGAAGCGACAGTAACATCTACCGAGGATTTTCTCTAATGGAAATTAAATTTAGTGCTTGTAATGATTGAAAAATGTCTTTTAACAATTGGTTCAATAATTACTGAATCAATTAGGTGGCAATTTACGTAGAATTTCTATTTATCTGAGATCCTATCTTAAATTTTTATAATTCTTAAATCTTCAATGTATCTAAATCAATTCTTTATTTAAGGGGGAGAATAATTGCAAGAGGTATTTACATTATCAATAATTTTTTTAAGAATCTCCAAAGTAGAGCAAGTGCCATTAGCGATTACAACATTTAGTGTTGATAAGTGAAAGTAACAAGAATATAGTTACTTGGCAAGCTTAATTAAGTACTGCATATTGCAGATATATTTATGGTTGCGTTTTTTGGTCTTCTTCTTTCACGCGAATAATTTTTTGGCGTGGACCGTCAGTTAGAAAATAAGAAATAGCGATTGTAAACATTATATTATTGCAAGTGATTATATTATCATCGCACATTAAAAAGCGTTCATTGTTAGTTTGTGCTTTTTATATTTTTATCAGTACGTTTCTTTTTATATTTTTATCAGTACGTTTCTTTCTGCGTGTGTGTAACAAACATACGAGAGAGGAACTTAGGGAATCGAATAAATCATAGTATTAAGTTTTTTTTATATATTTTGTTGGTGCACATCTTTTGTATGTGATTTGATATTGTCGATTTAGTATCTCAAAGACATGTGATATAACGAATTATACATGTTTGTATCTAACATGATATATTTATTATTGATGTATATGTGTGTTATACATTAATACATGTTATTACATTCGTTGTTAAATTTAATGTCGTAGAATTATTTGTTTAATATAATAAGATATATGGTATCCTTAACTTTATGTATCAATAAAAAAAAATCACAACAGAATAAAATATGAATTGAACAGAACAAAAATACAGAATAATAATAATAGTAATATATACAAAAAATAAAATGAACAGAATAAAATATGAATTTTAAAGACGAATACTGAGAACAAAATTTATTAATACATAAGAGTATAGATAGTAGAGAGACTACTATTTTACTTTACGTATTTACTTACGTATTTTACTTTAATTTAAAAACGTAAAACACAAAGAAGAAAAAACTTTATTATCGAAATAATTTGCTTAAATAATACAAAATGATAGTAAAATTATGATAATATGATAATACAAAATGATAATTATGAAATAAATTTGTTATTAAACGTATAATAAAAATCAATTATTTTTCTGTTTCCCCCCTATTTCAAATGGATATTTCTAATTCCTCCACTTCGAGTGGAGGAAGTGCAGTTACAAAGAGCAGACTTCAACATCTATCCTTCTTGCCCTGATGATTCTCTTGCATTAAAAACATAACCTCCACTTGTAGCTCGAGCGAAAAATATTCAACGGTTTGCAGTGAATAATAGAAGACTAAGTCGAGCGAGGGTGTGAAATGTTTCTAATTGTAAGTTTCCTTTTTATTATGACTTTCTCGTTTTATTTATAATCTTCATTAATTATCTTAATCTAATATTCTTCTACCTGCAAAAATCGCAGATTTGTTAATCATGGCGGATAATACTTTGACAAGCGAGCAAACGAAATTTATAGAGGAATGCGAAGAGGAGTTCAAGGACCGTTATACGGAGAACGACAAAGCTTTCATGAAGATTAAAACGCAGGAGCCAAAGAAGCCACCAATCGTGGATCCTTGGTACAATAAGCCACGCAGGCACGACTGGTCGCGTCAGAACCAAAATCAAAACCGTGATAGACGCAATCATCACTGGGATCGTCGTAATAATGAAAGAAATGAAAAGCTGGAGCGACATGCTGGCAGACACTTCATGCATCATCGGCAAAGGATGTATTAATATACAGCGACACAAGCATAGGAACTTAACATGTGGAAATTTTCTTAAACTTGATTTAAACTTTAAACTTTGTCTGCGTAGATTGTTTCATCGATAGGTGATATATAAAATATTTATATGCACAACTATTTGCAGTATGGACTACGTCAAGTATTCACTTATAGATGTAAAACATTTGTTTATGTATTTTTTCTTAGGTGATATATGATGTACATCATTAAGCATCAGTGTTCTAAACGAATAATAATTTTATATTTAAAGGTTCTCGTGACATTACATCATCGATTATAATTTGCTTAATCATCATGAAATCACTTTATCATATACTGGAATTATGAAATCATTTCATTATACACTGAAATCATGAAATCACAAAAGCATATTTTTTGTAATGAATAATAATTTTATATTTAAAGGTTTTTGTGGCATTACATCATTAGCATAATCAATTATAATTTACTTAATTATATTATGAAATCACTTTATCATGTACTGAAATTATGAAATCATTTCATTATACACTGAAATCATGAAATCATAAGAGCATATTTTTCATAATGAAGATACGACGTTCTTTTGCGTAGGACAAAATCGTGCAAGATGGAAGAATTTCAAATTTTAATTGTGCAACACTTGATCTCGCTGTACAATAGAAAAAAATCTTATTTTATTTGTATATGTAGCATTTTAGAATTAATAATGAGGCTGAAGAATGTTGAAATAGGATACCTATGCTATAAGTAAATGGATGACACATTAACTCAAATAATCAAAATAAAAATATGAATTAACATGTAATTTTACATTTTCTTTAATAAACTTATAAATATCCTCACGTCCTTTGCACTTTTTGTATTTAAGGTTGCATTCCAAAACGTCTTATTTGAGGAAAATTTTACTGAATACTCTATAGTTCACGTCACATATACTATAGAAATTGAGTAAAATTTTCCTCAAATAAGACGTTTTGGAATGCAACCTTAGAAATAAAATAAGTAAAAAGTGCAATTGAAAGACAAGTCAGCCTAAATAGTCTTTCTTATGTATTTATTTATTTATGTCATATCTCCCATGATTAATAAACAGTTTCAAAAATTACTTTTTAAAAAATAAAATCACATCAGGAAGATATTTCTCTCCGATGAGCAGTAAGAATAGTGTGACGTCCCGCCAATTTTTAAAATTCTAAAAACTCTCTTATCTTATAATTTTTGCGTTACTAGATACTTATTCACAATTTTACGTTATTGCAAATTATCTCTTCCCCTTTTTCCACTACTATACATAGATATATATATATTCCAGTATTAAAATCATTATTTTCTATAATACTTACCACTTTATTGTACTATTTTATTATTAATTACATTTTATTACATTATTTCTATTATTAATATATTTTTCTATAAATTGCTATTTCCTTATACTCTTGTTATATATATATATATATATCTAATATGCAACAAGACGTTGCTATTGGAAAGATGGAAAAATTAGAAAACGAAATAAAAAGGAAGAAAAACGTAAAATCTAAAAAACACGTAAAAACTAATTATATTAATTAAATTCACTACTAATGTCTCACTCAGTATATGCCGCGACTTCCATGCATAGGGAGTCTCATTATATATATATTTTTGTTATTGGCACAGCATACCAATCACTATAACTTTAATTAATACCATATACTATATTTATAATAAGACACAATACGCATATATAAATGTTGATGCACTCGAATAATCATCTTTAACAAGTGACTAAGAAAAGGTAAGGAAACCCAATAAAACTATAAAAATTAAAATCAAATATAAAAATAAATCTTGCATATTTATCATCGAATTATATTAATATCTTCTATATGTTGCACTATATTTAATCATTGCTTCATTATAAAATAGAATCTTACCTTTATATTCGCTTGTACTTTATCACATAATGAGTTGATTAAAAATATAAAATCGAATAAAAATCATAAAACGCAAAACTATTAAAAACAAGAGTTAGTAGCGTCATAACTCGTTGAGTAATCATTACTATCGCCGAAATATTATAAGGCTATTTCATAGTGCTCTATTTTGATTTGAATATATATAATTCGTTATTTTACATCATAAGTAATCTAACGTCGCTTCTGTCGAACGAATAAGTTATTTTAGATTACCTAATTATCTAGAAAAGCGACTAAGAGATGTGGGTTTTTACAATAAGTAACTAATAATTTTTATTACTTATGTTTGCTTCGCTTCACTAATGCTAATACTTCCGCTATAATTCCCCGTTATAACATTTATCAATCCACTATTAAATCATTATATTATATAAAATAAACTCAAATAAAATTATAAAATATAAAATCAACTAAAAAGGTTATAATATATATATATTCTCATACGTTTATTGCATTATACAGATGTTAGATATGAATTAATTAACAAATATACATATACAATTAAGTTACCTTTTAATTTGTATAAATAACCGTTTATAAGGGTAATATGTATAAGAATTTTCAGGCCTCTAATTGCAACTATTTTCCAAATATTAATAACTATTTTCTCATTAGTTAATTTTTCATAAAACTTTAATACAATTCAAAAGAGCCTCTTAAACCAAAACCAATGCAATTCTCTGCTTTCCAGAGTTCTTCTTAATTCACGAACTATTGCCGAAAACTGTTCCTAAAGAATATTCATGTAATCCCTATAGTACGACTCTTTCTCTACATATATATATACACATACTCTATGTCCGCACAGCTGAGCGTTCCTGTGTGCACGACCGCTGCTGCATTCCTATGTGCCTCGGGCGCATCTAATGGATTATTTCTTTTGTTTAATTACTGATACCCTCTAGAAATGATCCGCGTATTACCTTTATTCGATTTCGTATAATTTTATCATAATATCCATCCCTTTTATGCGTTGTCCACATACGAACACCAAATCTGCTTCCGTATTAAACTTATTCACTCTAACCTTATTAATCTATCTCTGTCTTATGCATATGTCTTATAGACAAGAGCTTGATCTTCTAAGCGACTTGCTTTTTATTTAATCGTTTTTGCCTTTTACATATAACCCTACATATAATCCTTACATATAATCTTTATTAAGCTTTCGCTCGCATTTATATAATATTGTTAATGCACAATTACTATATGAAAATCTATCGAACCTCCCCTGTTCAATACTTTATTATTCATATGTTATATTTTGATAAATTTGTTATTTTCGTCGCTCTCACATATATGCGTTAATATTAAGAAACCGCTTGCAACAACCTTGACGGAAAAATATCTATTTCGCTCTTTATCAAAGTAACGAGTCTCAACAATGTATGCCGCGCCAGGCTACCACGAAATAGTTGTTGAATTAAAATTTGCAGCCGCCTAAACGTCTAGCAGATAAGGCGAGGAAAATACTCGGGTTACAATTTTAGTTTATTTAATAGTTCGTCACTAGGATGATGCAAGCTAACGTGACACAGATTCGTACGTCACGATTTCCTACCCTTTACATTTTGCATTTAAGAGCGTACTCCCTACTCTATGTACACCCCCTCCGTTGAAATTGCGAGGGCCCGAAAAATCCGTCGCAACCTACTAGAGGAGCGAGAAAAGGTCGACAGAAAGATCAGAGGTTTTGAAGTGAAAGCACGCGCGAATTTTTCAGCAAAATTTGAACTTAGAATATTTTCGCGAGTTATTTGTAGTTATACGTATACATCATTGTCAATTGAAGTTTTTATAAGACAGAAAGATCAAAGGTTTCAGGGCGGAAAGACGCGCTCCGCCATAGCCAAGAAAAGAACTTAGAATATTTTCGTGAGTCGTCAACGTATTATCAATTGAAGTTACTATAAATCAGAGGAACCGGGAGTTTCAAGGAAAGGGAGCGGAGGTTGAAGCGCAAAGACGAACAGTTACGTAAGCACAGTAAGTTCCTCAACCCTTATTTCTGTACCCTTTTTCGCTAATTCCAACGGCCGAACCGAGTTATTGTTAAAATCCGCCACTTTATGGTACTCGATTTTTGATATTTTACGTCCCCCTTCATTAATTTTATTATTCACGAATTGTGTCAATTCCCCTTTTTCCTTTCATTAATTGTTACAAATTGAGACTTTTGTTAAATTTTGATTAAGTCACTTGATTTCTATACGCCAATATTACTAAGTCACTAGCATTCACACAAATTGTAAAAAATTGTAATTATTAGGTTCCGAATGTGCTAGTGTTAATCCGAACGGCTGATTTTACCTAAATCCTGCGCCTTTTACAAGTGTTCAACTATAAACATATTAATGAAGTTTTACATATTTACGTCGTAAGCCTATATCACCAGGCTACCTTTACTTGTCAAGAATTTTGAATCCATCATTTTTATTAAATTACAACCGCGGAATCATATCCAAGGGATCGCCGTACGCTCCCTTATCGTTAATTCGATTGATTGTTGTGACAATTTATCAGGAAATATATTTGAACGCTTGAATTTTGTAATTTCCACAATTGTAACTTAATATTAAAAACCCTAATACGGAACATCTATGAACTATTTGTTGAGCCATTGCTAGCTTTGCTTCTGCAATTTCATTAAAATATGCTTTAAAAATATTTTAATTATTTTCCTTGTTGTTTTATGATCAACCTTCAATTTATATAAAGACATTTGACTCTGTGGAAAAAGCAAAATAAAATTTTGAATGTTCATATATGTCCAGTAACTTATTAAAATCTAATTGTGCGTTTCAACATTTTATTGTGTACCAAAATTTATATATCAATGACGTGAATCGCAATTATATTCATATGGAAATTTTTGAATAATAACTTTAAATTTGTACACTTATATATTTCATGTAACTTTAATTGAAATAGGGATTGTTATACCAAACTATATTTCAACCTTTTGATTCTCCATTTATATTAAATCACCGTTAATAATATTTTATGTTGACTTCAAGTTTAAATACTCTTTAATTCATGAAACAAGACGAACCTTATTACAATAATTAATTCATGTGTTATTTAACTTGAGATGTTTAAACCATCGAGATCTTATATTTAAATTTTGCATTCATTATTAAATTCACGTCAAGAATTACTCAGTATTTTTGTCGTCACCCTTTCCCCAATCCTCTTAATAACAAAATTTCTTACAGCTAAAAGTGGCAGGAGAATAAAGACAAGTTGCGACAATTAAAACCTCTATTAAATTAAATTCATAACTACAATCTTTTGTTATTACGTAAAATCTATCAGATATAATTAATTAATATACAGATTGCTATTAAATTTTTAATACCTTATTTAATATTCAGGATTATGATTTCAATTATTATTATCATTTTATTTTAGTGACTGCTTTCCATCTTCATTGCCATCCAATAATTTCATGTCCTTCCTCCTTCACGAATTTTAATAATTAATCCTCATTTTTGTAAATCCTTACAACATCACTAATTACCCCTCACCGCGTGCGCCCATAAGCCACAGTTTGATTACTGTGCGTGGAGGGCCGTGGATTCCAGAAAGGAGGCGTGCGCCCAAAACTGAAGCGGAGCGACGTGGAGGGCCGCTGATTTTCTCTCCTCAAAATTTCCTTTCGCCGCGTGCGCCCAAAACTTTAGCAGAGCTAGGTGGAGGGCCGTGGGTCCCAACCAGGTGGCGTGAGCCTTAGGCCGTCACCTTTCCTTTAATGATAAATCCGTTTAGAATAACCATTTTAAATTT
>CABEGB010000864.1:0-21522 GCA_901521435.1 Crematogaster levior | reverse complement strand
AGCAGTTCCCCCCGCATGCTTGAGTTACCATCCCCTCTCGCCTAAACTAGGACTTTAGACTTGGTCCCTCTATTCCTTAGTCCGTGGGAAGATACGAAACTAGCAATATAGGAGTATTACATATATGATGCGTCATAGAAACAGTCAATCAGAGCTTTGCCGCAGTATGGCCGGTATTCATAGTCGGGTCTTAAATTTAAGATCGTCTTAAGTTTATCTTTAGATGCTGTACGAATCAGTTCATTGGCTACGGAGTATCTGAAGATAAACTTAAGACGGTCTTAATTATAAGACCCGACTATGAATACCGGCCTATCTATGGCCGGTATTCATAGTTGGGTCTTATAATTAAGACCGTCTTAAGTTTATCTTCAGATACTCCGTAGCCAATGAACTGATTCGTACAGCATCTAAAGATAAACTTAAGACAATCTTAAATATAAGGGCCGTGGCACATAAAAGAACTTAAGCAGTAAGACTTAAGACGTAAGAATTTCATCCATACGGAATTTTCGATGTTGCTTACGTTTCAAAATGGCTGCCTTACTGCTTGACCGTGATTGGTTGATTCGCTTAAGTCTTAAGTTTACTGCTTAAGTTTTTTTATGTGCCACGGCCCTAAGACCCAACTATGGCTGCGTTCCGATATTTACCGCCAGTACTGAAAATCTATAGTATATGTGACACGAACTATAGATTTTCAGTACTGGCAGTGAATATCGAAATGCAGCCTATGAATACCGGCCTATGACATTTTCTGGAAAGCTCTGATTGGCTGTTTCTATGACGCACTCTCTATCAGGGTTGGGCACATATTATACATGCGGTATTAGACATGGGGTGCGTTCCGTTTCACGCATATGCGCGCATTTATCTATAGTACACGTTACGTATACTATAGATCATGCGCGCATCATGCGTGAAACGGAACGCAGCCATGTATTATACTGTTACGTCCCGCGGTTCGATATGAAATGAAATAAGACAAAATAAGATGAATTTTATGTTAAAAGTAATCGCGAGTAATGAGTCTCAAATTAAAGCCAATTGAATTGATCCGCGGTTCGTAATATTTTCCTTCGCAGGTACTACCTCAGTGTACCTGCGGAGGTGCTCTCCTTTATTGATTTTCGATCAACCTGCTTACACAGGCTTTATCGGGGATTGGCGAGAGCTGTCGTCACAGAGAGGTCAAGTGAGAAGGAATAATGTTAGTTGAAACAAATTAATTAATTACTCTAACCTGTGAAATATGTTTATCGTCGCTTGGCTTTTTTGACCGATTCTTCCAAAGCCTGCGAGGAACTCTGGGGTTTGTTGAAAAGGGACGGACGAAGGTGGGGAAAATGGGCGTATGTACAAATTTCGAACGTACCTCTCGTCTGGATTTAACTGATTTATGGCAATTCGAAAACTCAAGAGTACATAGTTAAATAAGGATATAGCAGTTTCAACAAAATTACATGGAATATTCAAATTAAAGACATCAGTGTAAAATGTTCAATGGACATATGAAACATTCAATCGATAACAAATAAACACATGAAATATTTGATTCAATAAAAGGGTTTACAATAATAAGTGACACAGGGTAGTTATTAAATATTTTATTTCTTCAGGCAGAGACAAGTTGCTAGAGCAAAAGTAAAAGAGAAAACGAGAGATACTAATAGAAATAAAATAATCAAATAAAACAAATGAACAGTTATAGTAATAAGGGAAAACTTTTGTTGGAAGTAGTAATACATGAATTTAAATGTTAAGGAAATAAGGCAATAATTGACGTGCAAACTGGCAGTTGATACATTTATTAAAGATCACAACGTTTCGACCATAAGATTTGGTCCTTTTCAAGTGTATCTGTCAATATAATAAAAGAAGGAAACAATACAATAAAGATGTGTTACTAATATATATAGATTATCAAGATTATTACTTACAATTCTAGCGTGTGACAAGGGAATTACATTATAATATAAAATTAGAGAGTAAGATGTTAAAAATGTCTAGCAATTCAATACGCGTCAACTGTTCATGGCCGTTAAAAACAGACTAAATAATTAGGTATGAAAATTGTTAAAGGAGTCATAACATAAAAATAAACAAAAGCGGTACGGGGGGGGGGGCGAGGCGTGCTATCAGCTGTAACGCAACAATGCTGAATAATAAGTGACGTGAAATTTCGCATAGTCGTAGAGAATTATACAATGTCAATGAGACGGTCATATAACGCTGACAAATTTTCTGTGTCTCTCTGTAGATTTATCGCAGAACCGCATTTCTTTATGAAAACCATTTCGGCAATTTCACGCTTTTTTGTGTGATTTTCCTTATAAAGAATTTCAGGATTTTTCCAGTCGAATTCATGGGAATGAGACACCCGATGACTACTGACTACTGAATGATTGGAAGGGTGTTTTTTAATGTCATAACTATGTTCTTTTATTCGGGTACCTAGATGTCTTTTGGTTTGACCGATATAGCATGCATTGCAATTAGAGCAATCCAACTTATAGACTAATTCAGTCTGTTTGGCAGCATCGAGTGTGTCCTTACCATTTTTTATAATCGAATTTAATTTGTTGGAAACAGTGAATATGACGTTTAAATTGGTGTTTCGTATTGTGCGTTCAATGTTCTCACCCAAGTTTTTGGTATATGGGATGAGGATGCAGTTTCTACAATCAAAGGTATTGTGATTAAGAGCGGAATCATTGTCGCGTTGATTGCGGAGTGAGTGTAACCGTTTTTTAACAAATTTATTTATGATGTGTGTGGGGAAGCAATTGTTGTGAAGGATCTTTTTGACTATGTTAATATTATTATTATGGAATTGAGTGTCGGAGAGTAGGATGGCCCTGTCTACTAAATTAATTATGGAGTTTTTTTTGTATTTGAAAGGATGGTTTGAGAAATAATTAATGTATCGTCCTGAGAAAGTGGGTTTTCGATACCAATTTGTGATGAGGAGGTTGTTTTGTCGGATGACTATGGTGTCTAGGAAGGAAATGGAGGAATTTTTTTCAATTTCGTGGGTGAATTTTATTCTCGGGTGGTAGTCATTGAACACATTAACTACGGTGTGAATTTTAGTTTTTGGAACGACCATAAAAATATCATCGACGTATCTGTAGTATATAGGAACTGTGAAATCTAATAAGTTCAAGGAATGGGTTTCGAGGTCGTCCATCACTAGGTCCGCTAAAATAGGAGACAGAGGGGAGCCCATAGGGCTGCCAAAGACCTGTTCGTAATGTGATCCACCAAAACCAAAACTTGTGGAAGACAGAATAATATCGATAGCAAATAAAAATTGTTGCATGTTGAATTTCGTTGCTCTCTCTATGTGTTGCCAACGTGATTCGATGGCTTTAAATATCAATTCTTTGGAGATGTTATTGTATAAGGCTGTGACATCAAGAGAGAGTAACACGTCGTCAGGATGAATGTGTGTGTTTTTTATGATATTCGCGAACGTCCAACTATCTTTAACGTGTGATTTTGGTTTTGGTAGTGACTTCTCCAAGATTTCATGTAAGAATCTAGCGATGCTGTATGACGGACTTCCTGATGCCGATACAATGATGCGTAAAGGAGAGCCACTTTTATGGATCTTTGGCAGCCCGTAGCATCTTGAAAGATTTCCATTCGTGCATCTTAGATTTTTGTAAGTGTATTCGTCAATGATGTGGTTGTTCCTCCAACTATTCAAAAGATCTTTCATTTTTGTTTCTAAGGATTTTGTTGGGTCTTTTTTTAATTTTTTATAAGTAGTTTCGTCACTTAACAAAGTTTCCATGCGTTTTTTGTAGTCGCCGCGATCCATGATAACGGTTACTTGGCCCTTGTCGGCTTTGGTTACAAACAAATCAGGGTTATGACGTAAAAATTCTCTTGCTATATTAAAGTCTCTAAGGATGTATCTATCTATTGTATTCATATGTCTGTCCGTGCACAAGAACTTTGTTAAGGCATTGCAAACAGAGTTGCGAGTTGCGTTCTGAACGTTATTGCTTAGTCTACTGCAGCAGGTTTCGACGTTCTTGATAATGCCAACTGCGGTTTGTATACGGTTTTTCGGGTCTTTTTTGTTAAATGGAAGGGCAAAATTGTCGCCCAAACTTAAAAAACTTAATATTGAATTCGGAACTCTTTTTCCGCTGATGTTTCTGATCCATTTTGAGGTATCGATGTTAGATAGAAAGTCGTTAGTGTTATTCCGTCTCTTTAAAATGTTGTTAAATTTGTCTATAGATTTATGTTTGCAATTACGATTGTATCTGTCAATATTATTTTTGTTGTCATTAAAAAAGGCCGTTACGATGTTTGAAGGAAGGTTATTGCGAAGTTCTTCTTCAATTTTGATAATTTTAGAATTTAGGTGTTTGAGATTAACATGAGCGTCTTTGATTTCTAAATTCAATATTTTCCTCTGGGTGAGTTCCCTAAGTGCGCTGAATTTTTGTCTAACTCTATATCCCATTAATGAGATGTCAAACCGTAAATAAAAGATATGTGGAGGTAATACCTCATATTTCCTACAACGGATAAGAAATGTTAACTGATGTTTTTGTAGGTGCATCTTCTTACAAGTATTAAGCCAAGATTTTAGGAGTCTTGTATTGTTCCATCCATATTGAACAGTGATGTCATTAAAAAATCTTCGTGTTGGAAGCACCATCGTTTTAAGTCAGTGGTGAGATAAAAATATGTGAATAATCTTCTCTTCGCCAGTGATATCAAAACTCAGGAAATAAGGTTAATAATTGACGTGCAAACTGGCAGTTGATACATTTATTAAAGATCACAACGTTTCGACCATAAGATTTGGTCCTTTTCAAGTGTATCTGTCAATATAATAAAAGAAGGAAACAATACAATAAAGATGTGTTACTAATATATATAGATTATCAAGATTATTACTTACAATTCTAGCGTGTGACAAGGGAATTACATTATAATATAAAATTAGAGAGTAAGATGTTAAAAATGTCTAGCAATTCAATACGCGTCAACTGTTCATGGCCGTTAAATTCACGTCAATTATTGCCTTATTTCCTGAGTTTTGATATCACTGGCGAAGAGAAGATTATTCACATATTTAAATGTTAATTTAATTATTTAGAAAGTTCAATTATAATGACAAAAACAATTCAAGATAATTCCAATATTTACCGTTACAAGGGAAAACGGGGCCACGGCCCTCAACCTAGCTCTGCTAGAGTTTTGGAATCCGTGGCCAAAGGAAAAATCAGGAAGGAAAAACAACGGCCCTCAACCTAGCTCTGCTAGAGTTTTTGGTACTCGCTGATTTCCGGAAGGGTGTTAGATCCGTGGTCCTCAACCTAGCTCTGCTAGAGCCTTTAGACTCACGTCAAAAAGGGGGTTAGTAGACCGTAAAGATTCAAGCGAAAAAAATAAAAATTGTTACTAGTAATATTTTAAAACTCAATGGAGGTAATAAAAAAAAATTAATGTATAAATTCTTTTGAAAGAAAAAAAAAGGAATTTAAATCTAGCAACTTGTTTTATTCTCCTGCCTCTTTTCAGCTGTAAGAACAATTATTATTAAAGGAATTTGGGTAGGGGTAAAGATAATAATTATAAAATAATTTCTTGACGTGAATTAATTACTGAATGCAAATGTAAATATAAAATCTCGATTGTCTGAATTCTCAATTAAATGACACATGAATTAATTATTGTTATAAGGTTTTTGTCTTGTTTCACGAGGTAAATAGTATTTAACTTGAAATCAACGTAGAATGTTAATAACCGTAATTTAATGTAATTGGGAAATCGAAATGTTAAATATAATTTGGTAGAACAATCTCTATTTCAATTAAAGTTACATAAGATACATAAGTGTACAAATTTAAAATTATTATTCAAAGTCTCTATATGAATATAATTATAATTCACGCCATGAGCATAGGTTTAAATTTCGATATACAATAAAATATCAAAACGCATAATGATTAAATTTTTTAATAAGTTACTGAACATGTATGAACATTCGAAAATCTACTTTAATTTATGACAGAGTCAGATGTTTTCATATAAATTCAAGGTTAATACAAACGGTAATTGAAACGTATTTTAAGGCATATGGATATATATATATATATATATATATATATATATATATTTTTAACAAAATTATAGAAGCAAAGCTATCAGTAATTCATAAATAATTCATAGATGTTCCGTATCAGAAGTCTTAATGTTAAGTAACAATTGTAAAGATTACAAAATTTCAAGTGTTCAAGTATACTTCCTGATAATTGTCACAATAATTAATTGAGTTAATAGTAAAAGAGTGTACAGTGACTCTCTGAATATGGTTCCGCGGTTGTAATTTAATAAAATTTATGAATTAGAATTTCTTGATGAATATAAGTAGTCTAGCTATACAGCCTTAAGACATAAATATACAAAACCTCATTAATATGGTTTATAGTTGAACACTTATAAGAAGGCACGAGATATAAGTAGGATCGGCCGTTTTGATTAACGCTGGCGCGCTTAGGATCCAATAATTATGATTTCGAAAAATTTTATATAAATGCTAGAGACATGGTTATATAAGGTATAAGGTATAAGATTTAATGAAAATTTTAAATTGAATAAAATTGACTTGTTGAATAGCGTAATCAAGTTTAGTTATTAATAATGAAAAGAGAATTGATAAGGTTTATGGATAATAGAACTTGTGAATAAGTGACATAATAGTGACAAGATCAAGTGTCACGAAATGGCAGATTTTAACAACGTCTCGGTTCGCCCGTTATAGCTAACGAACGATGTGTACAAAATAAAGAATAATGGACTTACAGTGGTTGCTTTACGATAACTCTTATACCAAAATATGTCACGTTTAATTTCTGGCTGACTCCTCTCGTGACAATATTCCTTCGTATCCTTGGATCGGATTGGCTGTTTCGTATGGGATCCTCAGCAAATCCGAAATAATAATTTCCTTCCCTTCACTTTTCCTTTCGTACGACGGTTTCTGACTTAATAATGATTGACAATGTATATGAATGTATATGACTTATATGCACTATTTCAAAACTTTTGAGTTCTTTTCTTCACGATTACACTGAGCGCGTCTTGCTACTTTGAACTCTCACTCCTTTCTTTCCAGTTTCAATTAACAATACATATGACTGAATATAACTGAATTGAGTACAAGTATAAATTTTACACTTCGGAAAATATTCTAAGTTCAAATTTCGGGGATAAATTCGCGCGTGCTTTCACTTCAAAACCTCTGATCTTTCTGTCGACTTTTTTCGCTCCTCTTGATGAGCTACGGCAGATTTTCCGAGCCCTCAAGATTTTAACGGAGGGGGTGTACATAGAGTAGGGAGTATGTTCTTAAATGCAAAACGTATAGGGTAGGAAATCGTGACGTACGGCTCTACGTCACGTTAACTTGCATCAGCCTGGTGACGAATAGTTTAGTAAATTATAAATGCAACCCGAGTATTTTTCTTGTCTTATCTGTCAGACGTTTTGGCGTCTCGCAACTTTAAATTCAACAATTTTTGCGCGGTGGAATGAGGCGGCGAGAATTGTTGAGACTTATTAACTTTGATAAAGGGTGAAAGTAATATTTTTTCGTCAAGGCTAAGGCAAGTGAATAACAATGTTAACTTATTCGTAAGAGTACAATGTGAATAAAATAATGATTCGCATTAAGTATTAACAATAGTATGAGGTGTATAACGTTGCATAAGATGACAACGGAAAATTAATGATAAAGTACAACATATATATTTTAATAATAATAATGGAATAATTTAATCAAAAGAAAATGCTGCGAATAATTTATAAAGCGTGGTATATAGCAAGATTATAACACAGGAACTGCATTTTAACAAAGACATAAGAATCGCATGTATAGGAGAGAGATAGTTTAATTGAATATGGTATATGAGTAATAATGCATTAGACAAGGTAAGTTTAATAGAGTTATGTATAGTAGCGGTGCGCTAGCAATAGGATATGATTTTATACGAGTGCGAGAAGGTAAGCTTAATAAGGAGAAGCGTAAGAAATTATACGTATGAACAAGGATAGGTAAAAAAAAACAAAGCACTTGGAGAATCGACAGAGCAGGAATAAAGCGTAATTAATTGGTTAATGCAATTAATTTTAATTATCTTATATAATAATTGCGTGAATTAGAGGTAACTTAAATGTTTAAGTATATATAACTAAAATACTTATCTAACGCGGGTATATTGTGACCCTTTTTTAACCCTTTTGTATTTTATAATTTTTATGTGAATTTCTTATCTTTTCTTTGCACATTCTTTTATAAAGTATATTTATCTGTATATTAACGAAATTAAAACATAAAATACTATGCAAAAGTATGAACATATGCTAAAGGGTAAAAATTAAAATTTAAGAACAAAAGAATAATACATGGAGTAGCAAAATTAGCGTTAAACATTATAGAGGACATATGTTTATATCAAAACAATAATTTAAAGAAATAATTTGTAATAGCGTGAAATTGTAAATAGACATTAATATAATTCGATAATGAATATACTAGATTTGTTTTTGTATATTTGATTTTAATTTTATAATTTTTATCTGGTTTTCTACCTTTTCGACGTCGCTTATTAAAAATGATTATATATACGTATTGTGTATTATTATAAATATAGCATATAGTATTAATTAAAGTTATAGTAATTGGCATACTGTGCCAGTGATAAAAATATATATATATTGAGACTCCCTATGCATGGAAGTCGCGGCACATACTGGGTGAGACATTAGTAACAATTTTAATTGATATAATTAAAGTTTATGTGGGTTTTTTGGATTTTACGTTTTCTTCCTTTTTATTTTGTTTTCTAATATTTTCCGTTGTTCCAATAGCAACGCCTTGTTGCTTATTAGATATCTATATATATAGCAAAAGTACAATAAAATAGCAATCGTAGAAAAATATATAAATAATAAAATAACGTAATAACATGTAATTAATAGTAAAATAATGTACTAAAATGGTAAGTATTATAGAAAATAGTGATTTTAATACTGAAATATATATATATATATATGTATAACAGTGGAAAAAGGAAACAGATAATTTGCAATAATGTAAAATTATGAGTAAGTATCTAGTAACATACAAAATCATAAAATAAGAGGGTTTTTCTAATTTTAAAAATTGGCGGGACGTCACAATACATGGTATTGTATAATACATCACTTAGTTTTATACATACAGAGAGAAGGATGAGAGTGGTCATGTCCGCGATTTAGGTGCGACCACAATTCGAGACGCCTCTATTGGCCGGTATTCATAGTCGGATCTTATAATTAAGACCGTCTTAAATTCATCTTTAGATACTCCGTAGCCAATGAACTGATTCGTACAGCATCTAAAGATAAACTTAAGACGATCTTAAATATAAGACCCGACTATGAATACCGGCCTATGTCCATAAAACGTGCCCCATGGAGGACTGGACATAGACATATATAACTAGACCCAGCATGCCGTATATTTCCTTATGATATTCGTTGGGTTTGGCAGAATGGAGAGAGAGGCAAAACATAAGATTTGTTCGCGTCGCTTGCCCCAACATGCTCCTACTCGCTCCAATACGCTCCAAACTATAGTATTACGTTACGTATACTATAGATTGGAGCGTATTGGAGTGAGTAGGAGCATATTGGGGTATTGCGACGCGAACAAACCCATAGGGTATGGCGTCTCGGATGGCGCTGAAGGATCCGTGAGTGCGCAGGCGCGCTCTCCACCAATCCAAGCGCGGGATATTGGACAAGCCGAGACCCCAAGACTCAGGCCTCTCTAGAGGCAGTATTAATTTTTGGATACAGTTAGTATGATAAAAGTTTAAGTACCTGTGTCGTGCAATACGAGTAAAAATATACGAATAGTGTTAAGGAGTTGAGCTCTCTTTATTTGTTCCAACATTGATCCCGTCCGACTCGATTCCGAGAGACTTAGCGAAGCGATACCTCCCACAAAACCGGTGACGCTACAAGGGGATATTTCTATCCTTTTTTTGCGCGCGCATTCATGACAGTAATGGCCGACAATTGTCATAACTGATCATAACCTGAAAGTATCATCGGATATCATAGATATGTGTTATGTGTATGAACATTATATCATATTTTAAAAAATGAAGACGTGCAGTGCATGTGGATATTGGAAGAAGCCTAACGAGAAAGAAACTATATCTTTCCACGTGTAAGTAAAACATTCTGATCTATTTCACAATCTGTATAAGCAATATACTTAATAGACTTGTATATAACGTATATATAATTTGTATATATAATATACTTAAAATATAATACATATTTCTATATTATATGTATATCTTAATATATATATTTCTTCTGTCCGTGTGTTAGTCACTGAACTCCTCCTAAACGCCTGGACCGATTTTTATGAAATTTTTTATGTAAGATTAAGTTGATTCGAGAATGGTTTAGATTTACAATTCGATCCGATAGAATAAGTTTTTTAAATTAATTAATTAATTCATAAATTGTAGTTGATTTTTGGTAAGCTTAAAGTTCACAATTGTATCCTGTAGGTGGCGCTCCGATCGTGTTTTAAAAACTTTTAAAATTGAGCGCTTATCAAGAATATATTATATGAATAATATTATATTATATTATTTTATATAAAATAACGTTTTATAGTGTCATTAAAAATATTCATTGTGCAAACCATAACGTGCAGTATTGAAGTAAGTATTTTACATGATTTTTTAATAATCTTAATGATGTATACACGTGCAATAACAATAAACTTAACCTACGAATTTAAGAAGGTACATTTGCTGTACGTGAGTTGAGTTAACTACAATATCTACCATTCATAAATTAAATTTTATACCGGTTATAAAAATAATTAAAAGTTTTTTTTTCTTGGTACTATTTGAGTCAGTTTAAAGTTTTAATCCAACACATATTAGTTTATAGTATACAAATACTCTCACACACCACACAATTGCTAAGTCAAGTTGAGATAACTGTACGCGTAGTGGAGTCAGGTATCATAGAAATAATTATTTTCATACATAATTTTTCAAAAAAACAGCCCTAACCATTTATGATTGATAAAAAAAATTTATAACTTTTGGAGTTACGATTCCACAAAACAACGTCTGTCGGGTCCGCTAGTATATATATATATATATATATATATATATATATAATAATTGTGTTATTTATAGGTTTCCGAAGAATGAAAATATCCGACAAGAATGGATTATGGCAATGGGCAAAGAAAATTTTGTTCCTCATGTAAATAGTTTCTTATGCAGCCAACATTTTAAAAGTGACTGTTTTTATTATCCTGTTGGTGGGAAGAAACAACGCGTTTATATAAAACCAGGATCTATATTTTAAAAGTGACTGTTTTTATTATCCTGTTGGTGGGAAGAAACAACGCGTTTATATAAAACCAGGATCTATACCAACAATATTTAATATTCCCCATCACTCCAGGTATAAAAATATATTAGTGATTATTATATGACTAATACATTTTACATCTTAAAATAAAACATTAATTGTGTGTATATAACTAAAAATAAATCTCTTCTGCAATAGTGTAAATTATTAATAATTTAAATAAATTTATTTTTAATAGGAAATCAAAAATGCCCTTTGTTGAAAAAAACAATGCAATAGTTAAGTTTGGCAATGAATGTTTAGAAAGAGACATAACTGAGTCAAATGTTGAAACATGTGCCAATGATACTATAATGGATAATACCAAAGCATGTCAAATGGAAGCTGAAAATACAGAGTCAAATATTAAAATAACATCATGTGTCAATGATACTACAATGGATAATATGATAGCATGTCAGATGGCAGTTGAAGATACATTTAAGTATGTACAATATAATATAAAACAATCACTGTATGTGTATTTGTATGTGTCATTTAAGTTTTATTAAGACATTGTTGTTGTGTATACAGAGAACATCCTGCAACTCCTAAGCGTAAATTAATTCGCCAGGGAAATCCAAAATATATCGGATTTTGCCTTACATTGATGTACAACGTAAAAAATTAGCAACGATACAAAAACAGAATTATCGTTTAAAAAGAAAAGTCACACATCTTGAAGCATTAATGACAAATTTAAAAAATAAGAAATTGTTATCAGATGATGCTGTAGGAGTTGTATCCGTAAGTAACTTTTGAAATAATATTGTACAATTCTGATGTGACTATTGTTACACGATATTTTTAATCAGGTTTAATAATATTGGTAGTTCTAAAACTGGTCAATCACAATTATTCCTCTAAAGACTGGAATGACTGTGATTAAACTTTCAAACTATCAATGTTATTAAACTCGATTAAGGATATCGTGTAACAGCAGTCTGTATACGGTATCGTACAATATTCATTGCCAGCATTAGGTGCTTTCCAGCAAGACACAGTGTCTACTAGTGTGTGAGACACACTAATATGTTCTTTCCCTGCCGAAAATGTGCGATTAAAACCGATTAAAACGGAATCCTTTTTAATCGATTTTAAGCTGTTTTAATCGGTTCAATCCACGAGCGGATTAAAAAGTAATCGGTTTTGATCCCACACGAATCGTAATTGATTTTACTATCGCTTTCGCGAATTATTTTTAATCCGAAATAATTACATTCTAATCCATACTGTTATCAATCCAAATAAATTTGAATAATCGGATGGATATATAATCCAAAATAATCCGCTTAATGCTCATTTCTACCAAAGGTTTAAATTTAATCATTGGTCAACTTGCAGGATGCTGGCAACATCAAAGTTTAAGCATTTCTACTATATTATATGCAATAATTATGTTATTATAAATTTTAACGTTGTCATTCTGCAAATTAACCAACGATTAAATTTCAACCACGTTGGTATAAACGGACATAAGTTGTATATTTTTTTAAATAAAAAAAGAGAATTGTTTATTACAATTATTATTATTAATAATTTCAAATATATTAAGGTTTGCATAACATTTTCAATTATATTCTTTAAAATAAATCTACAATAATATTTTTTTAAATAAACAGAATTATATTTATTACAATGTTATTATTATTGAATCTCATATACATTCGGAAGTTTGCATAAATATCTAGAATATCCTACATTTATATGAATAATCTTGCTTTTTACATCACTTATGGGAACTATTGAGCTATGTACATAATCTTCTGATTCTATTTTATCCATGTACGATACATGTACGAACGGTTTGTTGGAACTGATTGTAATTTTTGATATTTGAATGTGACATTTATTATTTAAAAGAATGATGTGTAATATTTGTCCATATTCATCCGAATGCAACTGAACCATTGTATCGCTCGTCCTTCGTGCCTTACGATATTTCTGACTGTGAAATACGACACCTTTAACGATACATTTTTTATACGCTTTATACATCCTATCATCGCATTTTACTCTATAGCATTCGTTATGATAATAAACATTCATGCACGCATTACAGATTCACATTGGGCGAAACGAATGGATAAGTGAAATCCACTATAACAGAGTGTTGAACTCGTCAAAAACTCCTTGCCAATTTGCAAGTAATATTATTCTTGCTGTTTTCGACGATGAATTGCTTATGACTAGCACTGTTACAGGATACACTTCTACACGATGCGGTAAAAAAAGGAAATGCAATAAATTGGATGAAAAGAAACTGGGAGCTTGTGAAGATAAAACATGTTTCATTATGCAACATATAATATCAATATAAACATATAAGAATATAACGTTTATTACTAATAATTTCTGAACAAAATTAATGGAATATTATAATAATGGATATAAACTCATAAGTATAATCATTTGAGAATATTATTTTATTTTACTATATGTATATATAATATATATTATTTTTTTTGTTTTTAAGATCATAGTACTGAGCTAAAAGTATATATTGTCATTTATATTTTTGTTTAGATGCATACAAGCATTGGATAAACAACGTGTACAAAGAAAAATTTGCCAATACTCCTGACAAAGATAATTCTATGAGAGAAATGTCTAAATTTTTTTATTATGTGGGGAAAAAAATTGCTGATTTTAAGAAAATATGTGAAAAAGATACCGATGAAAATCAATCGATTGATGAAGAAAACGAGGACATTGTTGATGATTCACAAATGAATGACGAAAATGCGAAGCCAAAAAATAGTGACAAGAAGAAAAAGAAATACAGAAACAGAAGAAACAGTACTATTCAAGAGACTAGCGAACAAAGCGAAGAAAATGAAAATATTGTTAATGAAGGTGGTCGTTTTTATGACTTTTCACCTGAAATGTTTTAATTGTGAAAATCACAGTTTCATTTATTTTAAGTATCAGTTGTTTCGAATTTTTTTGAATTTTTTGAAAATTTTTAACAGCATAGAGGTATGTTAAATTTAAAAAAAAGAAATATATATAGAAATAATATATATGTCAAATATATGTAAGATTATATATAAGGATGATAATAATAGTACAAACTACAGTACAAATAGTAACAAAATTTTTTTTTGTTACAATATTTTAAGAAAGTTTATTGAAGATTTTATTTTTCTAATTTTATAAATTATTTATATTACTATTGTACTTGAAAGTTACTATTGTAATGCATAATATAAAAATTTTAAAACATTTCAATTCAGTTGCATTAAAACTTCTAATACTCTTCGCGACCACGTTTTAGAATCTTGACATTAGAAGCGAGAAATGATACACTAAGACGCTGAGAATTCTTGCGTGCCATTTTTAAATAAAAAGCTATTTTAATAAAATAACATTGTAAATCATGTTAACAAATTTGTAAAATTGTTCGAAAAATTTTTTTTTTCTTGGCGGTTGTTTATTAACTGCCAAAAAAGCATAGCTTTTAAACAATTTTACAAATTTATTAACATTATTTATAGTGTTATTTCATCAAAATATCTCTTTATTTAAAAGTGGCACACAAGAATTTTCAATGTCTTAGCATGTCACATCGCATTAAAATTTGATTTAATTATAATTTATGAAATTCTGTAATTGCGGATTGATATGGATTTATCCCAATATTAATCCGTCCGAATTGTACTAAATCCGATCTTATTTTTAATCGGTTTTAATACCGTATTTTCGGTGCAGAAATCCCGATCGATTCGGATAACTTTTTTTTAAATCGGTTTTAATCGCATATTTTCGGCAGGGTTCTCACACTAGTGGACACTGTTATACTGTTGTCTTGCTGGAAAGCACCTATGTACAAAATTCATTTCTTCCTTAGTATTTTTCTCTATTAAAAAAATATTAAAATATATCGGTACCATTTTTTAACGAAATTTGATTTTATTTTTGAATATAGGCTTCAATATCCGAGTCGAGTAAAGCGATTTTTAACAGGCAATTTAATAAGAAAAGTAGAAAAGAATTTCCGCAGATTCTCAGAACATTTGCCACTACCCTGCAATTCTACTCCAATAGAGCATATAATTATGTAAGAAAAACTTTTATGAATTCTTTACCACATCCAGAAACTATCAGAAAATGGTACCAAAAATGTGATGGAACTCCTGGTATTACAAAAGAATCTATAGATACTTTAAAATTAAAAATTTGTGAAGCTCACACACACACACACACATTCTAAAGGTAAAATTTTATATTTCAATCTTTCAATAGATGAAATGTGTATAAAACGTAAGCTTGATTGGGATGGCAAAAATATACCGGATTTGTAGATTTAGGAACGAATATTGATACAGATGAGTTGCTACAAGCTCAATACGCGTTAGTTTTCTTAGTTACATGTATAAATGCTCATTACAAAATACCAATTGCATATTACTTTATTCATACATTAACAGGAGAAGAAAGAGCAAACTTGTTAAAACAGTGTTAGTATTGCATAAAGCTAATGTACACATTACATCTATTACTGTGGATGGAGCTGCTTCAAATATCGCTATGTTGAACAAAATGGGTGCTAATTTGACAGTAAACAATTTGGTACCATATATTAGCCATCCAGTAACTGAAGATAAAATTTTCATCCTTCTTGATGCTTGTCACATGCTCAAGCTCGTTCGAAATGCATTTGCTAGCAAGAAAACATTCCGAGATAAAGACAATGAAATTATACGTTGGGATTATATTGAATTGTTAGTTTACTTGCAAGAAACAGAAGGATTGCGTGCAGCAACCAAAATTCGTCGACGCCATTTAAATTGGCAACGTGAAAAAATGAAAGTTTCAATAGCAGCGCAAGTATTAAGTACAAGCGTAGCAAATGCGTTAATATTTTGTGAACAAGATTTACAGATAGATGAATTTCGTAATTCTGGTGCTACAGCAAAATTTTGCCTTACTATCAATAATATATTTGATTTACTAAATAGCAGAAACCTCTTTTGCAAAAATCAATCTGCACAATGTATAACAAGACAAAATTATGATGAGATCTGCAAACAAGTAGATAGTTACTGCGACTATTTAGAAGGATTAAAAAATGTTAATGATGAATCCATACTTAAATCCAACCGCAAAATGGGTTTCTTTGGTTTAATTGTGTGTATGAAAAGCATATTGAATATTTCTAAAATTCTGTTTCTTGATAATAATTTTAATTATCTTATGACGTATAAATTATCTCAAGACCATCTAGAAACTTTCTTTAGTGCTATGCGTAACCGTGGAGGATTTAATAATAATCCAACGGCTAAAGAATTTATTGCTGCTTATAAACGTTTACTAGTTCATACAGATGTAAATATTTCAAAATATGCTAATAATAAAATAATAGATGAAACAGTTATCTTAAATATTTCTCCTACAACATTAATCACCACTGAAGGTATAGATAATTTAATGCATGGTTGTACTGACAATGAAATACAAAATTTTAATGACGATAAAAACGATCATAATTATCTTTGTCGTAATATTTGGCTATGTAGTGATTATATCAAGAATGTAGTTGGATACATAGCTGGTTTTATTGTAAAAAAAGTTAGTAAAGTTATTAAATGTGATATATGTTTATCTAGTTTAACTTGCGATGAAACTTTATCTTATTTGCAAAAAAGGAAATGTCGCGGCGGTTTAACTTCAGCGTCAGAAGATGTTGTCACAACTTGCCTTATTGCTGAAAAAGTTTTTAGAACACATAATAATTTGTTCAATGAAAAGAATATTGTTCTTAAATTACTTGTAAAAGCAATGTCTGCTATTCCTCTAAACATTTTCGACAATAATGCTCATTTATTTGAACAAAGTCCTCTTACTGATCATAGAAGTCAACTAATAAGAATAATTCTTAAAAAATATTTTGTGATTCGTCTTCATCATGAAGCATCATCTAAAAATGATAAAATTATTAGGGTAAAATCTATATACACTAAACTCGTATTATTTAAGAATCAATAATTTCTTTTATTATATTACGTTTACATAACAGAGTATTTTTGTGCAATTATTTATGTGCAATTTCTGTGATTGAATATATTACTTATGTTATATTTACTTGCAAAATGTTCTTTATTAATTTTTAAATTCTATTAAATTAAGTTCCTTAATTTTAATAAATATAGTATATATCAATTATGTATTATTACATATATAGTATAGTCTTTTTATATACCGTTGGAAGATATTTTATTTTTGTATCCTTTTGTAATATCTTTTTGTAATCAAAAATATATATTTTTGTGACACAAAAATAAAAATTTGCTTTATTTAGAGTTATTATTATCCCATTCAATTGTGCTCCAATTATATTGTTTAAAATATTTTAAAATAAAATATGTTAAAAAATAAAATACATATAAAGAATAAGGCTCACAATTTTTAAAATCAATCACAAAGTGAAAGAGCATACAGAGCCGACACTAGATATTTGTGTGAAACTTATTTTGTCTGTATAGACAATTTTTGGAGTTTGTACACTGATCTCAAATCGAGATACATTCGTGTACGAAATAAAGTACAATGATCTTCATATCGGAGAATCGAATTTGTACAAACTCCAAAAATTGTCTATACAGACAAAATAAGTTTCGCACAAATATCTAGCGTCGGCTCTGTATGCTCTTTCACTTTGTGATTGATTTTAAAAAATAAAGTTTAAAAATACAATTTAAAAAGTGTAAATTTTTTTATAAATGCCAATTTATTGTATATGTTTACTCACTATAAAATTAATATCATGTTTAATAAATGCAATATGCTTTTAATTGCCCAAAAACAACTACGCTTATACATATATTTTCTTAAGTTATAACCTATGTCCTGTATTCTATCACGGCCGTCACGCTCGCTGTCAATAAACGACAGCGCATCCTACCTGCGCAGACAGAGAAAGAAATCTTCCCCTATGTTTTGCCTCTTTGTCCGTTCTGCCAAAGACATGCATGCTGGGTCTATTATATATGTCTATGGGACTGGAGAGAGCATTGGTAGGTGGTAGCCTACCACCTACCACTGGTAGGGGTATAATCCTAGGCTACGTTTCGGTATTCACTGACAGTACTGGCAGCTCTGTAAAGGCCGTTTCGATATACGTGACAGTAAGCTTTCAAAGCGTATTCACGTTCGTGTGACGTCATAGATTTTGTCGTCACTTCCTGCTTCGACTACTGCGGCTCGCAAGGTGAGCATATATGTAATACTCCTATATTGCTAACATAGCATTTTTCCCGTAAGTGGAACGTGACCCAAAAAAGAGAGACAGAAGAACACAAAAAATTGGTACTTTGATCGTTGTGCGCATGCACGGCAGGTGGTGCGCATGCACATAACGAGATAGAAATGACACGCATGCGCTTATGGAGGTAGGTATCCATTAGAAAGAGAGGTAATACATATCTCTGCACCGTGGTTAGGTGGAACCATGATATAAATATAAAGGTATAACGTTGCGCATAATGGCGGCTGAACCAATAAAAAATTTGCCCCAAAATTAGCGCGGAATTCAAACATAATATTGATGAAAATAAATAGTAGAAATACACATAAACGTAAAATATAAAAAGTGTGACACAAAAAGCTTAGCAACTAGTGAAAAGTAAGACAAAATAAAATATAAAGTTTCTATTTTCTTTTTATCAATATATATATTTATTCTTATTTTTTATTACATACCTTATATAACTTTTTGTTTATTTTCTTCATATAATTATTTTGTATTATTTCTTTATTTATGTTTCTTAATCTAGTATAAGTTCTAGTACGCACTAGACAGACAATTACTTGTCTAGGAAATTTATAATTAGTTTTTGTACATATAGTATCTGTTAAGTTATCAAAAATTTTTGATTTGTTATTGAAAAAATCACCATAAAATTTTTGAAACTCATGCTCCATTATAGTAGCTGCTTCTAAAAAACTATCAGAGGGATATATACAATTGCCTCGGGAAAACATACAAAGCCAATTGTCTAATGAGTGTGTATTAGGAAGGTCTTTGGTAGGAATTCCTAGCTCACTGAAGACATTTCGAAATCTATGCGCAATCTATGCTTTCATTAATTCCTTATTTGTTTTAAAAAGTTCTTTATTTTTTCTTCAGAACGTATTAACAGTTCTAATAACTTATCTGTAAAATCATTTGTTGGACAAACTAATTCCTCTTCATTTTCTCCTTTCTTTTCTCCTTCATTTCTTTCAGAAACCTCTTTGTCAATGTTTCCTCTGCAAATAATATAAAAATATTTATTTATGTACCAAATTTATTTATTTATTTATATAGAATATTTTAGAAATATGTAATGTAATATATGTAATATAAAATATATAATATATTACGAAAATCGCAAAATTACGGTTGATCTTCGAATTACCGGACACCCTGTATATATGTATATTTTAGAATAGGATATTTTATATATTGAAACATAATTACATATTGTTGTTTGTTGGACAAATTTCTTCCACTTTATTTTCTCCTTCCTCTTCATTTTCTCCTTTCTCTTCTCTTTCATTTCTTTCAAAAACCTTTTCTATTTCATTTCTTTCAGAAACCTCTTTTATTGTTATCTCATTTGTTAGATCAACTCTTTCTTCTTCTTTTCTTTCATTTGTTCTACTGCAAATATAAAAATATTATTTATGTACATACATTAATAAGCATGTATACAGAATATTTTAGAAATATATATATTAGAGTAACATAATATGTATACCATATTTATATAATGTATATGTAAAATTATGTATATTTTAGAATATTGTATGTATTAAAACATAATTGTATATATTTATAAAAAAGGGAACTTACAGTATTTTAATTCTTTTGCTTCTCTCATCACACATTCTTCTTTTTTTTTCCAAAATTAATTTTTCAGTAGGGATGGAACCTACTTTTAGTCACCGCAATTGTTTTGCTGCTTTTGCTGATTGTGGTTGTGTCCATCGTGTTTTAAAGTAATTATCGTCAAAATGAAGACTGCATATTCTTGCTAAAATTATATATATTATATATTATATTTATTTCTGCGATCTCACTATTGCTATATATTTGAAGTTATATTGACAACTTTTGTTATATTAAAAATATCTATTATATTAACATACCAGAATCAATGTTAATATTTCCTTCCCTCCTTTGACAAGCATTTATCCATGCCTGACAAATATTTTCTTCACGTGGAAATCTAAAAAATGTTATGCTTTTGACATCTGTGTAGTATGTGCGACTCTTGCAGTTTTTGATACAACACGATGGCATTATGTCTGCAAACAAAAATACATATGTAGCACACAAAAAGTTGATATAATTGATAATTTATAATTGCATGATTACTTTACAAGCAGCAAGTATTTTATTTATTTATTTAATGTCCAGTTCCACCAACAGAGATTAACTTTAATCTCAGTTCAACTTACTCTTCATCTTTTTTTAATTCTTAAAATTAGAAAAAGATGAAGAGTAAGTTGAACTGAGATTAAAGTTACTCTACGTTAGTGGAATCAGAAATAATTCAATAATATTCAACTTACCTTACATACATTAATTTATTGCTGTTGTACATATCCGATCACATGCAAGATCATAAGGTCTGAGATACTACTAACTAGAGATACTATAACAGAGATCGGACAATGTGTTAACGATTGCTGATTGGCTGCCGTCGCTTGGGATCAAACCGGAAGTGTGAGAGAGAAAGATAGATATAACTGACAGAGTAAGCCTAGCCGATTTAACCTGTCATCTGTCAAAAGAAAACAGCCTCGGCCTGTGATAGACTGTATTTTGTATTCGTGATAGGGCGCGGGTGGCCCCCTCCGGCTGTGCACTTTAGGACTGATTTTTGGATTCGGACTTTTATAAAAAGTCATTGATCAATAAGGGTGGCGTGAAAGTGGCGGGATAAAGGAGTGATGCGTTGATGAATATGGGAAAGGAGAATGAGGTTGGGGCGGAGTGCAAGGGATCGGGGAAAAAATGAATGTGTTTTTTTTCAAAGAAACTAGGTGTGAATACATCCAAATGCCAAG